>CABHPH010161805.1:4289-41309 GCA_902168325.1 Peromyscus nudipes | reverse complement strand
ATGTCTGGCAATAAAAAGGTCCTCTGGTGCCTGATGTTTTTTAACATCAGTTAGACATCTGTTAATTTGGAAATCAAGAGTTTAAACAATAGCCCTTAGATTTTTAAGTCCTTAAATGGATTGAGATGTATGTGTATATGTGTGTGTATACATATACATATATACATACATATACATATACATACATACATATATATATATATGAATGATACCAAATATTCTAATAGGGCCTGGCTTAACTGCTGAATTGGCTCTACTAACTAGCTGGTTTGGTCTGCCATAAGCAAAGGGACATATTTAAGCCTGAGACAGTAAAACAGCTCTGTGGTATACGCCTTTAATCCCAGCACTTAGGAGGCATAGACAGGAAGATTAGGAGTTCAAGGCCAGTCTCAGCTAAATAGTGAGTGGAAGTACAGCCTAGGCTACGTGAGACCTTCCCTCAAAGAATTCAGATTTTCTGTTCTTGATGGATCTCAAATGTTCAGAAATGTGTTCTCTTTAAAATGAGTAAGACTGTTTTTATGTTTTAGAAATTTATCATTTCTTTTAAGTTTTAAATGTAAGGTTTTCTTCCTTTTAAAAAGAAATGTGAATATTTTTCCTTTTAGTTTGTCAAAAGTCCATATAATGGGAAAACTGAATTTAGAGAAGATGGGAAATTAACTCCACAGAATGTGCATATTTTCATGGGGAAATAGCACCCAGTTTCTGCTCAGCTTCCAAGTCTGACAATTGTAAACTTGCTTAAGATGTGGTAGATCTTTGGCAGCTAGGGGGGATACATTCGTGATGGGGGAGGGAATTTCTTATCTTGGGGTGTCCTAGATGGGCCCTTGAGGACTCAGGTTCTACCTTTGTGTGTTTACCTGGCTCCTCGTGATCAAGAGTGTAGAGAAACAGCCAAGGTGCCACCTGCAGCTTACACTGTGGCACGCAGCAGGATTTGATGTGCAGGTGACCCGAGACACAGCGAGAGATTTTGTGGTTTAAGAGCAAAACATCCTGCAGAGTATGGTCTTAACAAAGGAAGGCAGTGAAGCAAGGCAATTGATTGTTGGGAAAAGAGAAAGGGGAATCTAGGATGTAGTGTCGTGAAATCACGCAGTCAACAGATGAGATTACTTCTAAGGACTTAGGTGGATGGCTTGAGGCTTGTTTTTACCCCTGATTTTCTCACTTTTCACAATTCAATCCACACTGCTCAGTTCTTTTGATCCTGTCTAAGTTACCAAGCTTTCTGTTCCCTGGTTCTCATTTCTCCAGACTCCAGAATCACCGTCGGATTCCTCCAGCCTCTCTGGCTCCTTTGACTGCAACTACTCACCAGCTCAGCTGCTGTCCTACACCCCAGAGAATTACTCATCTTCACCTTCTCTGGATTCCCTAAACCACAGCCTCCCAGAGGAAGGCTACCCATACCACCACCATTGGCCTTCCCACACCCAGTACAACCACTTCTCCCCCGCCACCCCCTCCGTCTGCTACTGTGCATCCTGTGAAGCCGAGCATCTGGATGCCTTCAGAACCACAGAGTTCTTCTCCTATTCCAGCACAGACTATGTGGACTTTGCCCCCTCGGCTGCCGCTGCCACCACCACCACCAGCGATTTCTATAAGAGGGAAACAAGCTGTGATGCCTGCTACAGTTAGTAAAAAAACACACTGGAACGTGTCGTGGGTATATCTGTTTCTCTACCGCATCTAGATGACACTAACATTCAACCCATTCACGAAACATCCCACATATGGTTTACATCTCACAGTTTTAAACCTCCTGACACTAGCGTAGGAATCGATATGAAGCCCTCAAACCTACCTGGTCTTGCACCCCTCTCATTTTACACACTCACTGTTAAAAATGTCTGTGTGGAATTCCCCCCACGCCTTGCTTCTCAGTGTAACGAACAAACTCTTTTGTAAACTAATAAATAACTTTGTATAATATACGTTGGGTTGTTTTTTTTTTTTTTCAATTTGCAATAGTAGTATCATTTGGTCTCAATATTATCAACTAGTCAGGAAATCACTTACTATAACTGAATAGTTTCACCTAACTTAGTTGTGTATTTAAAACTATTCTAATATGATGAAATGCCCTGGATGCCATGGGACAGAGGAGAAGGTCTTGCTAAGAGGCCGAAAAAGGAGGAAGCTGCTTTGGCTAACCGAGGATGTACATCTTGGAGCAACATCAGACAAAGACGCGATGACTCACTGGTCTCTTGTATCCAGCACTAGTCAATGGAGTGTTAATGTGACCAAAAGCACACACTTTACCTACAGCAACATTAACCTTGAGATAACTCTTTTGCATTTCCAAAATATTGTTTTGTAAACTTTCTCAACAAATATTGTTCTTCTTTCTCTCGACATCTGTCATACAGTAGATCCAGCGCAGAGTTCAGATTTGCGGTTATCCTCTTTTCCTGAACTCCTGCCTTAGATCCTTACATATGCATCCCACATGCTTACATGTGTGTGATTTAGGAGATTGTCTGTGCTGTTTACCACTGACTTTCGGAGCTTGAGTCCTCCAATCAATTTATTAAGGAGCCCAGCTACCTTCTTTCAAGGTCAAGGAAAGTAACCCATGTGGAGTCAAGTTAGACTGGGCATACTACACTAGTTAAACTAGACTAGTTAATCTTGTTTGCTGAAGGTCTCTGGCGTCCAGGACATAATCACAGAAGTGAAATCCAGGGTGCATTTCCCATGTCCCACCTTTCGATTCACGGAACTATACTGGCCCCACAGCTACAGTTCTCGGAGCCCTTCCTGTGTGCCGTACTGTGTGCAGGTTTCTCAGACGTTAGCCCGCTTACTCTTCCTAAGAACACGGAGAGCAAAATGAGAGGTCTGAGGCTCATACAAGTTAAGTCAATGGCCCCGAGTCTCCCAGACAGTGAGCACCCAAACTCACTGTTTGAGCCACCCTTTGTGAGATACTGTTCAGTAGACTATGGAGTCATTAAACCCCGCTCAAAGCTCTGTTTTCAGCTCTGTCAGGCCTCCTGGCAGGGCCAAACTGTCCACAAGATAGCAGGGTGTGAAGTGTAAGCAACTGCTAAGGCCTCAGGGCAGTGTGAACACCTAAACGGAGAAGCTGACCACCTGCCACTGGTGGCCCTCTCCTTGTGAGAAGACAAGAGTGCTCTCAGAATGACACCATCTGTCCTCTCCCTCAGGACTTAACTAAGGCTTGGGCAAACAGGACAAGTTCTAGCCTGCCTCAGAGAAGAGCTGTGCCGTGGAAATGGAACAATCGCTTCCTTTCTGAGGTCCTTATAAAGTTAGACTTTTAATGGCTTGAAATTAAATTGATATTGGCCTGGAGACAACAAGTACCTATTCATACAGTCCAAGGCCCCTTAATACTCTCCATCCCATCTCCAGCAGCCGTCCCCAAGAGAGAGCAGAGGAACAAACATTGCCACTAATATATCCCTGCCCTCAATTCCATCCCTCCTCCTGTTTCTGCTTCTCTTCCTCATTCCTCTTCTTCTTCCTCCTCCTCCATTCTCCTCCTCCTCTTTCCCCATCAGCTTGATACCTTGTGAATCAATTCCCTTCCAGCTTTAACAAAGCATTTTCTGACATCCTATTTTCTTGTTCTCTCTCTCTCTCTCTCTCTCTCTCTCTCTCTCTCTCTCTCAGAGTTATGCACACATACTCATATGTATGCACATGTGTGTGTTATTGTGTGTGGAGGCTAGTATAGATATCAACAGATTATCACTTCATCTTAAAATAATATTTAAGAATTCTTCAGAAATTTAGATTTGGGCCAGATCAATAGTAGCCTATTACTAAGTGGATGGACTCCGCCCACACATCTGCCATAACTCACAGAGAGAAGCTCTGGAATGGCTCATTGCCAGCAGCACAGGACAACCTGGACCATCATCAGCATGCACCTGGACACATGAACAACATACCAATGCCTCAGTGTAAGAAAGCATGACAGGGTAAGTGTGGGTTGGGGCCAGGTATCTGTATGTTCTACAAAATACATGTTTATCCCAGCCCTTTGCCTATGCTGCATTTCAATGGCTGGTCATTCACTGGAGGGACCTATTAGCATAACGCGAATCACTCACTTGCTCTGTGTTCTTTCAGTAGACCTGTGCTTGTGTATCATCTCCTTACCCCGCTAACAACCATGTGAGCATCATGATTACTATTGTCCTCGTTTTTTATAAATGATGAAACTGAAGTCAAAGAGATGAAAGAACTTGTCCCATGTCACTATACTTCTAATATGAGTTCTTGCACACAGGATACATGAGGATATGGTCCAAACTCCCAAAGCTTCTTCGGTACATGCACCAGCTCCAAAGCTATAGAGAAACCGTCTCAAACACCCCCCCCCCAAAAAAAGAACAATCTTTTTAGAGTTTGACCTGTCACCATAAAAGTCAGAGCTGCATTTTATCTGGCTCCTCATACAACAGAGACGTTTTATAAAATTATAGTTGGAAATGTAAATGAATAAATAAAACTGTCATTCTAGAACCATCTGAGAATAAACCAAATGCTAAGTAAGTACTTTCAAAATGCATAGGAAAAGTTTACAAGGGGACTCAATTTTAAAAACTGAGGTCTATGAGAATTTTAGTTAGGATGGGCACAGACTTACTTTCAAGCCCTTAGGAAACTTAAATTAAGCGTCAACTCTTGAACCTGAGAGATAAGATGGGAGGGTAGAAGGTAATAAATGTTTGTAAACTATTACCTCAAGGGATGACCTAGAGCACAGACATCTTAGTGGCTAGCCTGAGTCTGCAGGTGAGCATTTGGGAGCTCTCTGTAGATATACAAGGACAACTGAATGATGGAGAGGAGGTTGCCTGTTGACACATGTATTTTTATTAGTAACTCATCAATCTAGAAAGATTAATGTGTTTAAAACAGTGGGTTATGGACAAAGCCAATAACATTGTGAATAACCAATATCAAAATAAACATGGCCTCATCATCATTTCCAAATCCTTAAACCTACATAATTAACCCCTAGTACAACACACTTGTAACACTGCTCCAGAAAGTGACCCTTCATCCCTTCTCTTACAAATAGTAGGGAGATGACCTGCTTGTGAGTAGGACTTGGCCAGCGAAGTATCTTAAAGCCTTGGAGCTAGATTTAATGTGGCCAGAGGATGCCATTTCAGACCCATGTGCTTTAAATACAGAGTAATTAACCTCTGTCCTTATGTTCCCACAGGCTTTTGGCAATATGCAGGCACTGAAAATATGAAGAATTTTGAATACAGTTTTGCATGAAAATGAAGCACCAGACTCATTGCAAACAGGACTCTCTGCACTCTGGGCCAGACAGCAGAGTTTGTCTTGATTAATATAGATGAAGAACATCTTTCAGGGCTTTGGGAAATATGAAGGTATAGTGTGTGTGTGTGTGTGTGTGTGTGTGTCCGTGTGTGTGTCTATCATTTCTCACCTGGATAATTAATGGAGAAATGAGGAAAGAAGAGACACCTATTTGTCCCTAACCTGATGGATTAGATGTGGAATACCACAGCTCTGCTGGGGCTTTCCTAGTGAAGTCACCTCCCCCCTCCCATTGAGTAGTCTTGGTAAAGTAATGCTTTGAGAAGAGTTTTGTTAGGTTATCAGAGTCCTGGGATTGCTCTAACGAGGGGAGATGGGAATCATGGGGAGGGGTTAAGCTGAGAGTGAGCATCGTCACTTCCGCTATGGATTAAGATAAGGAATTTCACTGGGATTGTATAAAGGGTCAGTTCTGTGCAAAGAGGACTCACCAAAGGCAAGAATCTCCATGGAGAATTAGGATTCATCTTTAAGTGGGCTCCCTGTGAAAGGTATAATTGGGAGTGTTTTCTTATGGATTGTGTCTTAGTTAGGGTATCTATTGCTGTAAAGATACATCATGACCACAGCAACTTTTCCAAAGGAAAACATTTAATAGGGGTGGCTTACATTTTCAGAGGTTTAGTCCATTATCATCATGGTGGGACATGGCAGCATGCAGGAAGACATAATAGTGCTGGAGAAGGAGCTGAGAGTCCTACATCTTGAAGGCAACAGGAAGTGAACTGTCTCACTGGGCATGGCTTGAGCATTATATGAGACCTCAAAGCCCACCTCCACAGTGACACACTTCCTCCAACAAGAACACTCCTACTCCAATAAGGCCACACATCCTAACAGTGCCACTCCCTTTGGGGGACATTTTCTTTCAAACCACCGATTGTGAACCCAGGCCTGTCTTGGTGCATTATATTTGAACTTTTCCTCTCACACATCTTATTGGTTAACTCCATCTTTTCAGTAAGATATAAAGTCAATATCAGAGAGCAGGGGGTTCTCACATTCACTCTTTCAATTGAAACTCATGTAAAGTCAGTAGTTTCTAATCCAGGGACTTGCGACAAAGGGCTCATAGGAAGTGACCCACAGCCAGTGAGTGGAGGCAAAGGTTGGAGTCATGAGCAAGGACATCGTTTAAGAAGCAGCAGCTCCAGGCCTTAGCAGAAGAGGCAGGTGGTCACCATGCCAGAGACTGGAGTTTATGTCACTCAAGAAGGTTTTCAAGAAAAGAATAATCAACTTAAAACTATCTCACCCTGACATATTGAATATGCAAGTTCAAGAAGGGTTTTGATAAACTTGATTGATGATATATTTAGGGCTAGAAAGGGACTTAGAGATCATCTCCTTCAGTGGACCCCAACTATGGTGGCATGTCATGAGGACCTGAGGAGATTTCTACAAGCATTAACGTGTAAGCTGAGTGAGATGGTGTGCACTTGTAATCCAGAGCTGAGGAGGCGTTGGGCTTGTTGACCAGCCAGCCTAGTCGACATGATGAATTCCAGGCCAGTGAGAAAGCCTGTCTGGAGAAAGGTAGACGGTACCTGAGGAACAACACCGAGATTGTCTTCTGGTGCACACACACACACACACACACACACACACACACACACACACGAGTTAAAAATTAAAATCAGAACCCCAAAATAATGTATTGTAAACTCTGGAATAGGATCTTGTCATTAGGAATGCTTTTTAAGTCTTTCTTTTAAAATTACAGGAATCTGAGATTTCTTTTAAAATTACAGGAAACTTCCTCAGGTGGCAATGGTCATCTTCTATAACTATAAGACAAGAACAAACTCAGGAAGCCAACATGGGTCCCGTTCTGTACAATGGACTGCAGACACTGTTCTATTTTCACCAGCTTTTACATGCAAGTATAATTACTATTTTTTATTAATTTCAAAGTTAAATTTTAATTTTCAGATTACAAAGTTACAGGTTCCCAAGTGGGATTTTCACATATATTTATTTCACTTTGGTTAACACCCCTCCCCCATTTCTCCCTTTCATCTCCCTGTCCCACTTTCCCTGCTGTACATTTTAGCCCCAGTACGCCCCTTCACTTTGTTCTATTGTCTTACCCACCCCTAATCATGTGAACCCCTTTGTAGCTCTTTGGGCTCTATCTGTGTTTAGTCCCACCTGGGTACATACATTTAACAGAGACTAGGACCCGCACATGAGAGAACATGTTTATTTGTCCTTCGGAGCCTGGGTTGCCTCACTTAAAATGTTTTCCAGTTCTGTTTACTTTCCTGCAAATTTCACTTTTCTTCATGGCTGAATAAAATCCCATTGTATTTTTTGAAGTTATCTAAAGATTTTAATTTGTAGGGCAGAGAACTTGGAGTTCAGTCAAGCCAAGCCTCGTTTTACAGGTGAGGAAATGGATTCAAAAGGCAGAGTGACTTATTCAAAGACAGGGAAGTGAAGGTAATGACGGCAGATGACCATCCCAGTTCAGGGTTCTTTGCTGTTCATGAACTCACCTCTACTCCTTGGTGGGTCAAAGGTCAATAAAAAGTCGATTTCCTGACATGGGGACAAAAGGAGTAATATGTCTAATTTCGGTCATCCCCAGGGACAAGCACATCTTTTAGCAGTCATTCCAACCTCAAGATGTTTTTTTCTTTATCGGGGGTGCACTGTGTTGTACATCTTGGGCTGACTTCAATCTATGTAGTTGAAGATGAGTTTGAACTTCTGATCCTCTTGCCTTCATCTCCAAGTGCTGGGAGGAGAGCTGCTACAGTTGAGCTCTGTGCATCCTGGGCAATCACTCTACCAGCTGAGCTGCATCCCATGCTGCAGGAACGTGCTGACAGACTCTCAAAGAGTCATGAAATACATGAGTCTTGGCAAATCAGAAACACACTCTTCCTGTGTTATAGTTCATGAAAGACTGTTGGCTTGGTGGGGTGGGGATAGGGTTCTGAAATGTTGTAGATATTCTTCTGCTTTCTCCATGTTGCAAAGAGATTGTCAGCAGCTGGGAACACATAGTAAGGCTTGTTAGTGTGACCTCCCACCCTGCTCTCCCAAGAACGTCCCTTCAGTTCCCACTACTAGCCTTTGGCCAGGCAAATGAGAGAGAGAGAGCTCTGTGGCACCCGGGGGTCTTTGTGGTCAGTACCCTCCTACACTGAATAAGCCAAGAAAACTTGTTCCTTCTCTTAGCCTTCTCCTCATACCTTGAGGACATACATGGGACATAGCCTGAGGAAGGGCAGGATGGCTCCATCCCAAACCTTTCTTGGTCCATCCTTTTGCATACTATCCTTCGACTGAAATAGAAAACTGCAGCCAGGACATTCCTCTGAACCTGCACAGAAGTCTGGGACTTGGGGAGCTGCAGTAGACACGGTGGTGGGTGGGGAGGTCTCCTCTGGAAATGACTGTGGCAGATTAGTACTCTGAGCTCCAGCCTCACCAGGCTCTCTCTTCCTCACTCTACTCCCAGGACCTGCTTTTGGCTCACAGGCCAGCTTCCAATGTCAGTGTGAGCTGCCAGACTCTCAGGAGCACCTTGTTCCCTGCGCCAACGACTTTATTAAGCATAACTAGATACAGGCAGATAGCATCTCAGGCGGCTCTTTTAAAACTTCTTTTGGGAGAGTTTTAAGCATCCACTGGCAGCCACTCTCAAAAGCTAATGTGTTCTTTCTGTCTCTGCTTCCATAAGAAGGCAAACAGAAGACTCAAAGCTTCAATGGACTTGCATGCTCTTCTCCAAACCTTCTCCTCCCCTCCTGATGGAACAAGAAGAGGCCCACCAGCCTGCTTGATGGGCAGCCATTGCTGCCACCCCCAGGGCCTGGCCCATGGCCACTTCTTGGCTAAGGAACAGGAGTTCAATGATTAACTGGAGGAAGCTATCTGTGGAAGACTAAGGGAGCCTGGCAATGTGGTTCGTCATGAGCGCCTGAGCTACAGCGTCCCCTCCCACTCCCACCAAAGGAAATGGAGGATTCATTTCCACCCTTTTCTGGTCCAGGTAAAAGAGAGAGGGGTTTCACCTTCCCATGTAGTGAATGTCCATTCCAGCTTTGGTCTGGAAGTTCCAACCCCCGTTGAGGCTTCGGTAACTATCACGCCTACAAGGCGGGGCCAAGGGAGGGCCTGAAGACCCGAGATCAGGACTCGCTGCGCTGCGCACTCTTCCTGCTTGGACACTGGACGTTAGAGGTAGACTGAGGAGAGTTCTCCAGAGAACACTGCCAGACTGAGCTGCGTCTTTCCCAGAACCCACAACCTACCTATCCCTTCATTTGTAAGTTATGCCATTAAATCAATTTCCCTTTTAACTATGTGGAGTGGCCTTAATAATTTCACCAATATTCCCAGGCACTATCTCTATTTCCACAGAAAAGCAATGTAGTCCACACAGGCCTAGACTTCAGAGCCAGCTCAACCTGAGTTTGACTCTGACCACTTACTTCTTGACATTGGGCAAATGCCCTAACCTTTCTGGGACACAGTTTAGAAACCAAAGCACACAGACCAATAGAGTAAAACCCCAAAATTCAGAACAGGGGTTATTGCCCTGGGAACAACTTATGAAATTCTTTTTTTTTCTTGCATTGATCATGAGATCACAGTTAGTATCATTCCAGAGAGACAAACTCCTCCTCATAACCCAGAACACCCAAAACCTTCCCAAATTCTTTGAAATGTTGAGACATGAAACTTTCATTTGGAAGAAGAGGAGCATCAATGGCACAAAAATCTGAGCAAAGTCTTTGTTACCTGAGCTGTTCACCTCTGCCGGTGTCCCCCACCCAGCTGTTCTGTCTGTTGTACCAGGTCCCTGTTAGACGGCAAATATCCTCCATTTTATTTATTCCCTACACCTAGCTGTGCTGGTTAGTTTTTTGTTTTTTGTTTTTTGTTTTTGTTTTTTTGTCAACCTGACACAAGCTCTGGTCCTCTGGGAAGAGGAACTTCAGTTGAGAAATTGCCTTCATCAGATTGGCCTGTAGGCAAGTGATTGATGTGGGAGGGTCCAGCCCTCTGCTGGCAGTGCCACTCTTGGGCAGGTGGTCCTGAGTTGTATAAGACTTGAAGTAAACTGAGCAAGCCATGAGCAACAAGCCAGTGAGCAGTGTCCCTCTGTGGCCTCTGCTTCAGTTCCTGCCTCCAGGTTCCTGCCTTGACTTCCTGCAGTGATGGACTGCAGTCTCTAAAGGGAAACATATCCTTTCCACCCCAGTTCCTTTTGGCCATGGTCTTCATCACAGCAGTAGAAAGCGAACTGGAACACAAGCCAACAAGACAGATGTTGTCATCCCATTTCCAGATGAGAAACCAGATTCAGAGAGACTCAAAGGCCCACGTCAATGAACTACATGACCATAATTTCAACATAAACCTGTAGGACTCCATAGTCTCTACCTTTCCTCCCCCAAGAAAGGTCACTCTTTGGAATGGAATTCTCCTAAAGCAGGTCATACAAACAACTGGCCCACTCTTCATCCTGTTCAGGACCACCGTAGAATGAGGATCATTCACTCTGACCACCAAATGGAAATCTCTGTAGTAAAATGTGCTGCAAATAGAAAGAACCTAAGAACTCTGATAGGTATTATCATGGTCCCTGTGAGGAAACTGCTCCAGTACAGCCCTGTGTCAAATGGTGCCTTTGAAGTGTGTGTGTGTGTGTGTGTGTGTGTGTGTGTGTACACATGTGGGTGTGTGTAAGCCAGAGCACAACTTCACTTGCCATTCCTCAGGTTCCATCCTCCTTGATGCTTATTTGATTTTTAAAACAAGGTTCCGCGTTGGCCTGGAGCTCACTAAATGCCCTGTGCTGTCTGGGCAGTGAGTCACAGCCATCCACCTGTCTCCGCCTCCTCATTATTGAGATTTCAAGTACACTCTGTATGCCTGGTTGGTTTTTGTTGTTGTTTGAATTTTTTTTTTTTTTGGTTTGGTTGTTGTCTTTTTTTTTTAACATAGGTTCTGAGGATTGAACTCAGGTCCTTATGTTAACAAAGCAAATCATTTACCATCTGAGTCATCTCACCAGCCCTTGAACTATCAGCCTGAAAGTCCTGAAGAAAAATGGAAGGGCGCATTCTTGGAAAGGGCTCGAAGTTTTCAGTCTGTTATGTATTCAAAAGGCATTTATTGTGTTGCTACTATATACAAATTCTGTGCCAAGTCCTCTGCAGGTGGAAAGGCGAGCAAGACCCATTCTATCCCTCTTGACAAAGGGTTGTTTTCGGATTCCTATGTGAAATTCTTTCTACCAACGCAAAAAAGATGAAAAAGTGAAATATGAAAAAATTAGAAGCAGAGAGCTAGCAAGCCTAAGAGTTTAATAAGGGCTTGCTCTTTCGCTTTGGTCTCCAGTGTGCACACAGGTGTCTATGTGCTTTGCTGAGCTGTGGTCCAGCCCTTATCTTGTGGAGTAACTTGGAAAGTTGCTAAGTGTTGACTTGAAAGCAGGCGTTGTTCCATGGGCACACACTTAAGCACACCCAAGGATTTGGTTTCAGGGGAACTATACTGTTCAAAAGAACTGTTTTTTCTTGTAGCGTCAACCTTGGAGGATTTACTTAACGTCTGTGCCACGCTTCGCTCTGTGAAAAATGAGGATAAAGGAGAGTATGAACCTCGCAGGTTTGTTGTGAGCATGAAATGAGACAATATGTAAAGAGCTGTGTTAGACGAAATGTTGGTGGGAGCTGATGATTGCCGTCAGTCACATCATGAGTGGATAATTTGTTTTAATAATGAAAATTTATCCTCGTGTAGAAAAGAAGTATTTTACTGTGAGTGATAATACTTTCAGGTATTTCTTCTTTGTACAAAACCCAAATATGTAGCCCCCATTCTCAGCCATGGAGCCCTCTCATTTGTCTATGTCCCCTGGGGACCTTGTTCAGGTAAAGCATCTAATTTGGTAGCACTGACCCTCGATCCCACATTTCTGACATGCTCTCAATGGATTCCTGTGCTGTCTCTCAGCAAACATGCCCATTCAATTCACAGCAGCAACTCAAACTGTAGTCATTGTTTTGAGAAGAAAATCACATGCTTCTGTGGGTCTTATCTAACCTGGGTCCCGATGTAAAAAGGGAAAGCAAACATTGTTTATCTGCCTTTGAGCTCACTGTAGGTTGGATTGCCTCCCTCTAATCCCTGACTCATGAAAGCCCCCTAAAACCTTGAAACTATGGCTTCCTTTTGGAGGTAGGAAAAAAAAAAAAACTAAGGGAAGAAAAGCAAAAGTACACAAGTTACTCCCAGGTTTGAATACCCTAAGGATACATGCTTGAGTAAACAACTTAGCCTTTCCTAAGCCTCAGTTTGCTTGTATGTAAACGGGCATCAAGATGGTACTTCTTTGCCTCCTACTGTCTCCAGAGAATGATCATGAGGAGCTCTGCCTGGTGTGGAGCAAGCACAGAAAAGGCAAAACTATGTAATCTTAAGATTTTAACTTGAGGTTTCCATGCAGATGTTTGTCCCCTACTTTCATACATCTCTGTATTAAGACCATAATTTATAGTGATGAAAAATCAAGATTTCAGCCTCCAGTCTCAGTGGCGCTACAGTTGAAATACCTTGTAATCGGTGTTAGAGAATTAACATTTTGCCTGTTTCCTTGTTGGTTTTGCTTGGCCTTGTTTTCTTTGTGGCAGGCTCTTCCTATGAAGCCCAGGCTAACTCCTGATGCCCCTGTTTTCACCTCCTGGGTCCCAGGATTCCAGGAGCGCGCCACCATGCCAGTCTCCTGTTGTTCTTTGGATAGACTGAGTCAGCAAGTTGGAGCACTGAGATAAGTTTAGTTTTCCCAGCTACTACAAATTCTTGTTGTCAGCAGAGAAAGAAAGAAACACCAAGGAAGAGAAACCTGAGACTTGTCTGCTTGGTCCCCCAAACCGCTTCTTCCCTCTGAGAAAGAACCTGCGCGTCCAAAACAAGCAGCTGTGGTTGACAACATGGGGCTAAGGACAGGAACCAGATGTTCCTGAGAGACAAGGCAGCCATCAGCTCCCTAGGTGGCCCAAGCAACAGCCAGCTCAGGGCAGATCTCAGGAGGGCTTATGGGCAGGGGAGTCAGCTTGCCTCATCTTTGTGACAGAGTCACAGGCCAGGAAGGTCAAAGCTGACCTGGCAAATCCGGAACGTCACCACAGGTGCCAAGGCAAGGTGAGCTCAGACATGGTGCAGGGAGCTCAAAGCACTGTTAAGGAAGCAAGACTGTTACGGGTATGGACCCAAATCAATAGATTATAAAGAAACGGGAAACATTGGAGCATGAGAAAAAGAGAAATCAGGAAGCCAGGGGATAAGGATCATATAAGCTAACTAAAAAGGAAAAACACAGATCAATGCTAATGAATGCATCTTCACTCTCCAGGAGAAAAAAAAAAAAAAAAAAAAAAAAAACCCTCCAGAGAAATCCAGTGGGCATTGACAGTTTGTCTGTGGAAATGGCAGAATTGGATATGCGGATATGCTATTGCTTAACTGAATTCCTTCCAAAACCTAGTTGTTGCCAATGTGATATAAAGATGTAAGGCCTCTAAGAGACAAGGTGGTCATGAAGTGATGAGATTGGGTTCTCTGAAAATGGCCTTGGTAGAATCCTTCTGCTTTCTGCTCTCTCCAGAGGGTTCAGGGTAATGGTGTCATGACCTTGGAACAGAAACCTTGGAACATGCTCTTGGAACAAAGCAGTCCACAAGTGAGTTGGACTTAACCTTGAGAACTAAGTAAATTTCTGCACAAATTACCCAGCTTGGGGTGTTCTGTCAGAGTAGCACAAACACATGAGGAGAGGGCTTTTTGTCTTTTCTTCCTTCTACTGACAGCCCATGAAGCTGGAGAAATAGCAGGATCCTGGAAGGGGGACTGAAATCAAGCATGCAACCAGCTCTTAGACCTGAATTCCAGACACACACACACACACACACACACACACACACCAGCCAAACTGCCAGTCAAAGCATCCCAAGGCCTAGGCCATGCATCCATTTTTCGCCTCATTCTCCAAGTGGAATCAGAATTGTACCTGACTGCTCAAGTTAAAGCCGAACAAGCTAAGATCCAGCAGAGGTCTCAAGTTCACCAGCCACGTGCTAGGAAGAGTTTGCTCTTCCTGGCCTAGCGCACACAGCTACGAAGTCCCTAACTCTCCTTTTCTTCCTCCTTGGAACTAACAGCAGGCAGTGTCCATCTGCCCCCGATAATGAAAACAAGGCCAAGTGAAGAAACTCAGCAAAAGCTATAGTGGGTCTCCTATCCCTGTGAATTTCCCTCACATTTTCTAGTAGAAAAAAAGTTCCTACTTCATCCACAGGTCTTCCGTCTCTCAGGGATCACCCAGCTTTCAGCATCTCAGAAAACAGCACTGAGTTAACCAATACTTCCCCCCACCCTCCTACCTAACTCTGAATTATGACTGGGGGTGGGCTTCAGAATTGATGGCCAGTCAGCCACTCTTTGAGAATAAAATGGTTTGGGGGCCGAACTGAGCAAAATTAAAACCTGATGCTTCTTGAGTGACTCTCAGTAGAGTCAGACCCTCCCCTCCTAAAAGGTCTCCATAGAAACACGTGGCAATCCGTTTTAAAGGTGTTTGCTAGTTTGTTTGTTTGTCTGTTTGTTTGTTTTTTGACAATAGCTGCCTAGAGAATTTTTACAGCATCTTAAAATAGCCTATCTGCCCAATCTGATCCTTGGAAATCAACCAGCAATGGCTCATGCAGTCAGCCAACTTCTCATAAATGTGATGTTTAAACCTAAGATTGTTCCCAAGGATACACTATGCAAATATCCAGTTGGTATCAGCAGAGCCCATGGACTGAAGTTGAGGAGAACACAGTCACCGAGGACCCAGAAGAATTCAGCGTCTCAAGCTGGACATGTGGGTCAGGTGTCCTCCAAAGGACCCCACTGGGACCCGGCTGAGGTCTTCAAATGGTATAGCTTGATCCTGGGAAGACACATCATTCTGAGACTCACGGAAGTGGTCTTGAGCAAGTAACTTGCACAATTAAGTGGGCTTGCTCTTCATCATGAATAGAACCTCTTAGGGATGGTACAAATGCCCAGAGAAAGAAAAGGTAAGGAGAGTCTGACATAGAAGAGCAGTCTCCTAGAGCTGGTACAGGGAAAGAAAACACAGAAGAACTCAGTTTTCCTCATACAAGAAGCATGGAGAGCAAAGTTCATATAGACAACAAGCCACTGTGATTGACAGTTATGGTGTGGTCCTTCTATGAGCCCGGGGGGCACAATAGGTGAGAAACATGCTCATGACTACCATAATCTCACCTCTGAGATATGGTTCCCAAGCAAGTGACAGGTTTGAACCAAATCCTTCCTCCAACAAGGCTGTACTTCCTAAACTGCCCAAGCAGTACCATCAATTAGGAGCCAAGTGTTCAAATACTTGAGTCTCTAGGGGCCATTCTTATTGAAACCACTATGAATAGTTAATGCCTTTAACTATAGTAATGCTTGTTCCTGCAGTTGTTACTATTTATGGTCCTGTATATTGAACCTAGGGTCTTGTACATCCTAGACAAGTGCTCTAACACTGAGCTACCATCCATAACTTTCAAAAACATATAAGGATTTTTATCAAGTTCCCATCTATATAGGTTGGGCTTTTATAACAACTGATATTCATTATGAAACAAAGCATTTTTCTTATACTCATTCTCATTTTATGGCAAGGAAAACTGAGACCTAGAGGAGTAAGTGACCTGGCCAAGGTCATGGGCTTAAAAAAAAATGTCAGAGTAGTATTCAAACCCAAGTATTCTTCCACAAAAAAATAGTGCTTGACCAAGGATGCCCTCAGTCCTTAGTCGCACATCGTCACATCAGCCCCCTTTGAACCAGGCCAGGCTCTCAAAAATGCAAAATGTGCTGAGTAGACAGCAATGCAAATGCCCATCTTTCCTGAGAGGGCTAGACCAGGTGGCCACTTGGCCTTGGAATGTGCCCAGCCTGATAAGAAGGCAAATTCCTGGTACCTTGTGACACCAGGACAAATACCAGGTTTCATTGCTGAGCTGTCCAGGCAGAGTCTTGTGTGGTCTTCATGTTTGAGGACTGGCTGGCCCTGATGTCCATAGTCTGCCTGCAGGTTAAGCCAGCAAAATGCCCGGGGGGGGGGGGGCTTCCTTTTACTCAGAGCAGTCTTCCTAATGTCTTCTCAGTTGTCTCTGTTCCTCAGCATCACGAAGCAGCAGACTGTGAAGCATACCTTGTCACCTCTGCCTCTCAAAGCCCACCCTTCTTTCAAGGTCACCTCAGACCTGCTTTCTGTGCAAGAGTTTCCAATGCAAGCCCTAGCCATCTCTACCTATATGACTTTGAGTGACTTACTTCAAGCTTCTGAACTTTTGCACCCTTCTTGGAATAAAATGAAGACAAAATTGTCCACCTCCCAGGAATGTGACCGATTGAGGGGCCCTTCCTGAATAACCTGAGACAAGTACTCTCTTGTCCCTGAATTTCATTTTTTCTGATCATCTGTCTCACCCAGTTAGCACTTTCTTAAAGGCTTAGTTTGATTCTATTTAACCCATCACTTTCCAATCACAGGTAGGTCTCTTTTCTTCTAGAAGCCCTCAGAGTCAAGAACCAAGGTTGGGATTTCTCTTATCTCTGCATAACTTTCCCTTCCCCAGACATATGAGGGACTCTAATGTGACCCACCTGTTCCTGATAGGTGAGAACTCCTGAATGTGTTAGCAACACTGTTCAACATTCCGCAGTAGAGTCTTGAATGGTGGTGTGCTGCCCGGTCCGGTGTGCATCATTATGATTTGCATTCTGGCAAAATGTTTATGTTCACTCTGAAGGTAATCAAGTCTTAGGTAATTAAAGTACTCAAAGGTACAGCATAAGAGTGGAGAAAAACTGAGTCTAAATCCATATCCGTCCAACTCTGAAACTCATGCTTTTAACCGTTCCTTATCTTCATGCCAGTTACGTGGTCAGGGTCCATTCCCCTGGCAGAACAGAGTGTCCCTCTAAACAGAAGAAAGGAGAGACAAGGAAACACCCAAACAGGCCCTGGAGGAGCCAGGGCTGGCTGCAGTCTCCCTCTCTTGCCTAGGACTAACCCAAATCTCCTCCAAGTTGCAGCGCTGGTTCATTCCTGGTAAACACACACAGGGACTGGTATTAGACTCAAAAGCAAAACAAACAAACAAAAGTTTCTTATTAGGATTTTCTCCCTGAATACTTCCTTCCTCAACAGTCAACAATGACCACCAGATGCAAAAGGCTCCATTTCTATAGGGAAAAAAAATAATAACCTTGATTCTGTGCTCTTAATTGTAAGGGAAGAAGAAAAATGCTGGCTTTGGAGTATTAATTCCACCTGTCAAATCAAAACCATTTGCATATTTGCTAGAGGGTTTTTTAATTCCGAAATCCAGCCATTATAACTTGAAAGCCAAAAAGGGGCACGGAGGCGGGGGTGGGGGGTAACAGGGAAGCCTGTCCAGACTCGTGCCTAGGAGATGCACCTGGAATTTCCCTGACTCCGCCTCTGTGGTTGTGGGCACTTTCTCTGCAGACTGTGCCGGGGTCTGGTCTTGGCTCAGACTGGACTCTGCTACCCAGACTGCTGGAAAGGAGCCTGCCTGGCCTGGCTCAGTCAACACCGCTAAGCCCTAGCCCCAAGTCCAGGATGGGCTACTTGCTGCTCCATCTCCTTCCTGATGCTTCTATATTGCAAGAAATCAGAGCAGATCTTAAGAGAGGGTGGCCTCAGGGCCTCTATCACACTCAAGGAGTGACTCCAGGAGCAGAAAGGAGGAGCACCTGCTCCAGCCCATTTGCCTCTCACTGAGCTACCTGGCAGCTCACTCAGTATGATGACCTTCAGATAGTACACTCACTTTCTTTTAGGCTGTGTGTGTGTGTGTGTGTGTGTGTGTGTGTGTGTGTGAAAGTAGAAGGAAAGAAATTAGATAAGCTCCAGTGATCACAGTTATTCAGTGGATGGGGGGCTCAGGGAGAATTGGAAATGGGGATAATTGCTCAGAGGGGATTGAGCAATTTCTGAGTACCATCTTTTCAAAAGAGTAATGTATTTATGCATTCCTTCTGTGGTTGTGGTGAATATAAAACAAAGTCATCAAGGTTGGTAAGATGCTCAGTAGTTAAGAGCATTGGCTGCTTTTCCAGAGGACCCAGGTCAGATTCCCAGCACCCATGTAGGGACTCACAACTGTCTATCACCACAATCCCAGGGCAATCTGAAGCCTCTTTCTGGCTTCCATGGGCACTGCATATTTGTGATGCACAGTGGTATATTCAGGCAAAAGACCCATACACATAACAATAATAAATTATTAAAAATCAAAAATATTTTAAAATGAACTTGTTTTAGTTCTTTCTGCTGGAGAAATGGTAACACACAGTAGCCAGAGAAAGAGTTCAGACTCGGACAACTCCTGTATTTCATCCCAGCTTGGTCGCTGAATTACTGTGTGATCTTAAATGAGTTATAGGGCTTCTGTGTGTCTCTTAACCTTCATCCATCAAATTAAATCAGTCAAGTAATAACACCTCTGAAAATCTGTTAAGAAATTAAATTAAATAATGGATGAAGTGCTAAACCCTTTGCTCAGAACATAAATGATCAATAATTGTTGGCACCATTGATTACCTAACTCCTGTGAGGAAGTGTGCTTTGAGATCCAGCATGGCAGAGAGCTTTTAGGAAGGACAGAGTATCATCACAGCTCCAAGAGTTCTATCAGAGACATAATGAGAACTTATGCCCGTACCAGCTGAGAGAAACGCACAACATGTCTGGGGGAGGGAGCTGTGTGTGTGTGTGTGTGTGTGTGTGTGTGTGTGTGTGTGTGTGTGTATGCAGAATGTTCCTGAGACAATTTGGGAAGGAAACAAAAATATACACTTGTATGTTGAGATCAGAGGACACGTGGATCAGGAAGCCAGGTTTCAGCTACAGACTATCTAGTTCTGCCCTAGTTTGGCAGAACTCAGGAATCCTCTTAGCTCTGAAATCAGGAGATCCACCACCACCACCACCACCACCACCACCACCCCAAGGAGAACAGATCCCTAGAAAGAATCATTTGGAGGTATAATGTAAAAATAAAAGGACTCAACCACATTTGTTTCTTTCCTATGAGGCCTTCACTTGGCTGACTTCCAGCAGGGTAGAGTAGGCAGACAGAGCAATGGGAACAGTAAGAAGGGCCCAGGAAGGTCAAGTTCCCAAAGCAGGAGTAGAAAGTAAGGGTTGAAGTTTCCAGTCTTGGTCCCTTTTAGCCAAGCACAGATCCAAACTGCCAACATTGCCATTAAAGACATAGGGATCTGGAGTATTGTACAATACAACGTATTCATCTGAATCCCTGTGACTGACCCTGGGAAAATAGATATGTAATCTCACCCTTAAAGCTCACACCAGGGGCTAACATGACTTTCCTTGGCTCCCAGCCAGAGTCTGCAAACAGAAGTCCTAAGTGTGGCTTTGCAGAGTTGAATCCAGTGTATCCTGATTAAATATTGACAATAAGCTCTCCATGTCTTATCTAGATTCAATGAAAACCCAGTCTCCAAACAGCTACATAGCTAAAATTTATCCCCACATTATAGCTATCAATGCTGTCACAGACCATCCTAGCGTACACTGCTCTGAGACCTATAAAAATCTAAATCCACACTTCTCAACAAAATCAGCTTTATGAAATTTTTAGACACCCCCCCCCCCCCGAAAATAAATCCCCTTCAAACATCTGAAGTCTAGGGTGAAGGAGTAATATCACCTGTGGAACTTAATTCATCACTCATTAACTCTGCACCAGTAGGTTAACTTGTAGGTAGAGAAGAGGGCTTGAGAAGGCTCCCTGGTACCTGAATCCTCCAACAAATACATGCCTTCTGGACCAGAGATCAGGAGTCCTGCCCAAGTGCGAGAATGACCAAGAGTCCCAGACCTCAAGGAAAGGATCAGCCTTAAGTGAAGTTTCAACACTCAAAGGAAGCATGCTTTCAGGCTCGTCTGTGTCGTCTTGGACTAGCCTCTTCAAAGGGTTTTTCCAGGGAACATGGTAGGTCCCTACTCAAGAGTCCAGTCTTCATTTCCACCAATGAAATAGGTTTGAAATGTTATCCTCTCCCTGAGGATGAGGACGGGGTGGCTACTGTCCTAGGTAACCAGAGGGGGATAATATTGGAGGTGGAAAGATTAAACAGGGAGAGAGGGAGGAGGACTGAAGAGATAAGGGGATGGTGGTTAACCAAAAATGAGGGATGTGTGAAGAAGCCCTGTGGAAGCCTACTATCTTGTAAGCCAGTTAAAGTATAAACAAGAGATGTTGAAGGGGGACACTCCACAAGACGAAATAATGCTGCTCTTGGAAGCAATGGATCCCTAAACAAATTGCCAGTGCTAGGAGTGGGATGCCTTCTGCAGGAGTTGTGGTCAGGAAGGTCCCTAAAACAATACAGTTCTATCGATTTTCCTCGTTACCCATCCAAACTAGAGAATAAGACCCTGTGGCTGAAAACTCCACACATCTCCAAGAAAACTGACCTGCAAACTTCCACCCCAATTCCTTACAGTCTAGAAGGGGCTATGTAGGTTTCGAGGGGAGAAAAGGCATCAATAGTCTTAGATGGCTATAAACTATCTTATGAACTATGAACACAACCTTCTAGGCAAGATGTGTTCACCTGAGTAGTACCACTTCTACAACTGTTATGGGGGTAACCAGATGCTCTCTGATTGGACTGAGGACTGTTGCACAGGATAGAATCCATGCCTGATACTGTAAACCAGGTTAATAGCCCTGGGCAGGTCAAAGGCCTAACAGAATTTCTTACTGCTGTTTAAATACACATAGCATTGAATTGCCTTCTATATGTCTTCTTATGCCCATAAACAAAAGCTCCTCTAAACCTTAATTAGAGAAGCTTCTATTTGTAGTGAATGTAGAGACTTACAGCGGCCCGAGATACTGGGACTCAATGACAGGTGAGGTTCAGGCCTAACCAAGGCATCTCCACCACTCCCTCTGAGGCTCAGGGAACACTGCAGAAAAGGGGATGACAAAAATACAAGAGCTGAGAAGGAGAGGGGCTGAGAAATGTCATCTCCTGCACATGACCTAGTCATTGCAGTCATGAACTCACAGCAGCTGCAATCACTGGCACTGGGCGGAAGAAGACTGTTCCGTCAGTGATCAGTCATGGATCAGAGAAGGAGTTCGTAGGGCCCTGTGATTTTCTGATGAAATGTTGGCTGTAGATTCTGGGAGTCAGTCACTGTCTTCAGTTGTGTACCCATTGCTGAGTCTAAGACTCCAATGGGTAGCTCCAAACCTGTGGTCACAGAGACAGCCCTGGTTGAACTCAGAGGATCAGAAAACATAATAGATAGGAATGTAAGAAAGACGTTTGCAGGAAACAGAAGTGGGAGCGAAGTAAGAGAAGATTTGGGCAAGAATAACTAGTACACGTATATACATGTGAAGTTATCAAAAAACAAATTTAGTTAATAAAAAATTGGCTATTGTAGTCCTCTTCACAATGAAGGTTTTAATTAATGTCAGGAAGCAGGACAACGAAGGGAGGGAAACTGTTTAAAAAAAATGTCGAGTGTTGGCCTTTTAATGCCTTCAGATAGTGATACTTCTGTGCCAGGGTATAATACATATGATATTGGTGTCTTAGTTAGGGTTTTATTGCTGTGGAGAGACACCCTGGCCACGGCAATTCTTATAAAGAAAAACGTTTAATTGGGACTGACTTACAGTTCAGAGGTTTAGTCCATCGATGCCATGGTGGGAAGCATGGTGGTGCACAGGCAAACATGGTGCCAGAGAAGGAGCTGACAGTTCTACATGTGTATCGGCAGGCAACAGGAAGAGAGAGGCACTGGGCATAGCTTGAGCATTTGGAATCTCAAAGCTCAGTGACACGCTTCCTCCAACAAATCTATCCCTACTCCAAGAAGGCCACACCTCCAATTAGTGCCACTCCCTATGAGCCTATGGGGGCCATTTTCATT
Organism: Peromyscus nudipes; assembly: GCA_902168325.1. Lineage (NCBI taxonomy): Eukaryota > Metazoa > Chordata > Mammalia > Rodentia > Cricetidae > Peromyscus > Peromyscus nudipes. Next base: position 18,925 of record CABHPH010161805.1, on the reverse strand, counting down.
CAAACCACCACAACTGGTAAATTTTCATGTGCTGATTGAGCTCATGATTGGGATTGGGAAGTGGGGTTGCCTCCTTCTCTATTTCAGACCCAAGTATACTTATTTTGTCTTACAGTGTCCTCTAAGGATCCTTGCCTTGAGATGGGCTGCCTGCTGCTAACTTCTGACCAGGAAGAGAACAGCATATCAACACAAGAATAAAGACACTGTGCCCTTGAGAACATTTGGTAAAACATGTCCAACAGTGGTTACCAGGGTTTATTCCCTCATATAAAAACTGCCTGTGAAGAGAAAGAGAAACCAGAGGATCAGCCATGGGAAGGTAATTCATAGGGAGAAAAAGCTTAATCAGGAACCCCATGGGGGTTCAACTTCCTTAGTCAGTTTCTACTTGATGTTGTGAGCACCCAGTTTGATGATGTAAGTTCTCTCTGCTGCTATTTGTGTTTTATTTGGAAGCCTCACCAAAGGGGACACCCTGCTCTGCCAGACTCTACTGGGAACTCCAGCTGGCTGCCTTCACCAGGCTTCTCCAGATAGTTTCTGCTGGATATTTGGAGCCTCCAAGTTTATGATGTTACCCTTCTGTTGTTAGTTGTTCTTTTGCTCAGAATTCTCACTCAAGGGGACACTCCTTTGTCCAGGATTCTTCTATCAAGAACTCTAGCTGAATGTCTAACTAGGACTTCTCCTGTCAAGTTCTGAGGGATGTTTTGAGCAGCACTCAATTTGAAAATGTTCTGTTTATCTAGCTACCTACCTACTTATCTGTCTATCTACCTCTTTTTATTCATTCCTTTACTTTGGTTTGCTATATACTCAATAAACTCACTAGTTCACAATCACAGTGTGGCTTTTGTAGATCATATTCCAGACTGTACAAAACACAAGGTTTCTGCAGAGAAGAAAATAATAACCAGAGACACAAAAGTTCCTGGCTGAGCTTTTTGCCTGGACACTCTCTAAGACTCTTCTGGTACTGCCTCTGGTTCAATGTCAATCCTTATTCTCTTCCACACTGCAACAGGTGGCAGATCTGACGTCATGGAGATTCCACATGGATAGACTAAGGGACACCCCCCGATAGAGTGCCAAAGCTTAGGAGGAAACCACATATCCCAAGACAGTCTTATACTCACTCATCAGATTCCACAAGCTCCAGAGATAACTCACTCAGGGAACATGTTTTCTCCATCATTGTCATCATAGCCACTAATTGTGAAAGACATCAGGTCCTAGACCCATGTTTTGCATATATCACTAATCTATTTTTATGGCAATCCTTGAAGGATGCATTTTACAGATGTAGAGACTTGAGAATAAGGACACTACCTGTGTGCATGGGTTTGGGCACCCGATGAGTGCAAACAGGGTGTGATAAGGAAACTGCCAACATGAGCATTCCATAGTGTGGTTAAGGGGAAGGCTTTTATTATAGATAAAAGAGAAAAACTATTCAGAAGCCACCAAATGATAGAACAAGGTTTGACTCGATATCTTTATGATTGCATAGCTCATGGTCATGGCCAGTTCACCACCAGAGATAGACTTTTGAGGATGCTTTGGTGTTGTCAGAGTGGAACCTAGAAAGATTTGATAGGACACCGTGAGACTGAAGAGTCCCTTAGCCTTCTATAGACCATTCAACTCCTGATCTTATCCCTAATCCCATCTGGTGAGAAGAAAACTAGAGTTGTGGTGATATATTGTGTCCCCCAAAATATTGTGCACCCTAGTAAAGCTTATCTGAGGATCAGAGGGAAAAGCCAGCTACTATATTAAACATAGAGGTCAGGCAATGGTAGCACACGCCTCTTATCCTAGCATTCGGGAGGCAGAGATCCACCCAGATCTCTATGAGTTCAAGGCCACACTGGGGAACAGAGCCAGGCATGGTGACACACACCTTTAATCCTAGCACTAACCATAAAGGTCTGGAGATCTGTACAGATAGACAGGAAGTGATGTAGCTAGGCAGAGAGAGGAAGTGAGAATGCAGAACAGAAAGGCATATAGCATGGGTATACAGGAAGTAGATCTCTTTGGAGACTGAGAGCTGGTAAGATAAGGTTGGCTATGGCTTTTCCTATTCCTCTGATCTCTCAGGTTTTAACCCCAATATCCGGCTCCGGGTTTTGTTTTTTATTAATAAGACCGGTTAACAATTCGTCTTACAAAGAGTCATCTCCAAAATGAGTCTCACAATAGATATAAGAACTGTCAGAACTTTGGGGGCCTCTGTTGAAGACAATGAAAGGTATTCTCCTAAAAGCCCCCCACCTAGGATGTACCAACCAGCACCCTCAGCCTTAGTGGCTAACAGAGCTGGAGTTGGTTTGCATTGGAATTTCAGGAACTGCATCTTTCAGGAGGTAGGTTACATTATACAAATTATTTGTGCCCAGATTCTTCATAAGCTCCCAAGCCAGGCAAGTTGAAAGTGCTGAACTATTTAACTTTTTCTATCCATCTAGAAAGCAAAAGTTGACATTGCAGGGCGATACAGGGTTTTTCTACACCCTGAGACCCTGCTGAGAAGTAAGTGCCCACTCGGATAAAGTTGAGTTATTAGTGGGTTGTCCTTACCCCCACAGTGTTTAGCAGCCAATGCCTACCCCATACCTTCTGAAGAGGGCGATGAATTTCACCAAGGTTATCCTTGGGGATCTCTAAAAAGGGAATGACCTCTTCTAGAGCCTTGGGAGTTCAGTTATTTACTCTGACTGACCAAATGGTAGAAGAGTTTTTGGGAAGGTAGTCTTTGAACTGGACATTGGAGATGAATCATAATGGAGCAAGGACACCTGAAAGACACAGGGACAGAGTTATTTTAGGAATGAATACCAAGCAGTTGAAGCAAAGGTTAGAAGTTTGAGCTGGGTGACAATCAAGAACAGCATACATTTCTGTTGGAAAAAAATAAGGTAACAAAACTAGGAATATTTAATAAAATCACAAGTTCATGTCTGAGTATATAAAACCCAACATTTGAACAAGAAAATAGAAAACAGACAAAAAATACTATTCAGTTCTCTAGCCAAATTCCCTTTCTGGTGGGCACTGAACATTTAAGATCAAGAGATGAGATTTATACAATTAAAAACTCAATTGTTAATTCCAAAAAATCAATACCCTTCCTATATACAAATGACAGACTGAGAAAGAAATTAGGGAAACAACACCTTTCACAATAGCCTCAAATAACATAAACTATCTTGGGGTAACTCTAACCAAGCAAGTGAAAGACTTTTATGATAAAAAAAACTTTAAGACATTGAAGAAGATATCCGAAGATGGAAAGATCTTCCCTGCTTATGGATCAGTTGGGTTAATACAGTAAAAATGGCCATCCTACCAAAAGCAATCTACAGATTCAATGAAATCCTATCAAAATTTCAACACAATTCTTCAAAGAAAATGAAAGGACAATTTCAGCTTCATGTAAAAAACATTAAAAAAAAAACCCAGGTGGCTAAAACAATCCTAAATAATAAAAGAAGTTCTGGAGATATCACTCAAATTATTTCCAATCTCAAATTATAGTACGGAACTACAGTAAAAGAAATACCATGGTATTTGCCCAAAACCTACATGTTGATCAATGGAATTGAATTGAAGACCCAGACATAAGTCCAAACACCTATGGACACTTGGTTTTTGATAAAGAAGCCAGAAACACATACTGGGAAAAAGGCAGCATCTTCAGCAAATGGTGCTGGTCAAACTGGATGGCTGCCTGTAGAAGAATCCAAATAGATCCATACTTATCCACCTGCAAAAACTCAGCTCCAAATGGATCATGCTTCAACATAAGACCCGATAGACTGAATCTGATAGACAAGGAAGTGGGGAACAGTTTTGAATTTATGGGCACATTCTGAACAGAAAACCAATAACACAAGCACTAAGAACAACAATTAGTAAATGGAACTTTGTGAAACCGCAAAGCAAAGGACACCATCATTCAGACAAAACAGCAAGCCACAGAACGGGGGAAGATTTTTACCAACTACAGATCTGATAGAAGGCTAGTATCTAAATTATATAAAGAGTTAAAAAAAACTTCATGTCAAGAAAACAAATAACCAAATTGAAAATTGGGATACAGATCTAAACAGAGAATTCTCAAAAGAGGAAACTCAAATTGCTGAGAAACACTTAAAGAAATGTTCAACATCCTTAGTTATCAGGGAAATGCAAATCAAAACTACTTTGAGATTTTATCTTACACCAGTCGAAACAGCCAAGATCAATAAAACAAATCCAGCTCATATTGAGAGGATACAGAGTAGAGGAAACCTTCATCCATTGCTGGTAGGAGTGCCAGTTTGTACAGCCGCTATGCACTGTCCACACAAGTCAGTGTGACAATTCCTCAGAACTCTGGAAAAAGAACTTCCCCAAGACCCAGCTATACCACTCTTGGGCATATACCCACAGGATGCTTCATCCTACCACAGAGACTCTTGTTCAACCATGTTCATTGCTGCTCTATTCATAATAGCCAGACCTTGGAAACAGCTATGTGTCCATCGGTGGATGAATGAATGAAGTAAGTGCAGTTTGTTTACACAATAGACTATTACTCAGCTGTTTAAAAAAAAAGTAAAATCATGAAATTCACGGGTAAATGGATGGAGGTAGGAAAAATCATCCTGAGTGAAGTAACCCAGACTCAGAAAAACAATATGTTACATATTTGTTTATATGTGGATGTTAGCTGTTAAGTCTTCAGTAAGAAAGTTTACAATCCACATAACAATAGAGGTTAGGTATAAAGTAAGGGAATGGGGGAGGGATAGATCGCCCTAGGAAGGGGAACTAGAATAGATATAGATGGCTGGGGCACAAGAACAGGACGATCAAATGGGGACTTAGAGGGAAGAGGCGGGTGGGGGAGGGAATATGGGAAGGGACAGCTAAAACTAAGGGCCATTTGAGGAGTCATATGGAATCCTAATACAGTAGAAACTTCCTAAAATATATACGTATATGAAGATAATCTAAATGAAATCACCAAATAATGGGGAGACAGAGTCCCAGGTGGACATCTCTCATCACCAAGGAAGCCTCCAGTTCTGGGAATGTGTTGCCTCTCATTGAGTTGTTTGACAAAAGGGTTCCATAAGAACCCCCAAACAACCCAGGCTACTGTCAAGGCTATTGGTTGCTCTCCTCAAACTGATGGCAAGGCCCTAGTGCTGAAGACAACACCCACACAACTCATTGAACATGGAGAAGTCCAGCAGGTATCTACCTAGAGCCTTCACACCTATGGACTAGTGTTCACAGTACCAGAAGGTACTCTGCAAGTTACCTCAGGAGAAATGCAAAAAATCAACCCAGCTACAAACCCTGTGATCTACAATGATGAGCTGACCACAACATGTACCAGTACAACATACAACACTTGTGGGAGCAATCAACAAATATTTAATTGTAGATGTAATTCTGAACGATTTTATTAAATAAGAAACACAGAGCCAAATGCAGAGTTAAAAGCCCCAGAGGTCAGAGAGCAGTAGCTAAGAGCTGAGACCAAGGCCGCCTTCTTACCACCCACTGCTGCTGCTGTCCTTCCCCTGAGAAAAAGATCTACTTCCTGTGTGTCTGTCTTTTTATTGACTTTCTGTTCTGCCTTCTCATTGGTTGTAAACCCAACCACATGACCTCCTCATCACTGCCTGTCTATACAGACCTCCAGGTCTCTATGGTTGGTATTGAGATTAAAGGCGTGTGTCTCCATGCTAGCTGTATCCTTGAACACACAGAGATCTGCCTGTCATGTGATCGGGATTAAGGGCGTGTGCTACCACTGCCAGACTTCTGCTAAATGGCTTGCTATTAGCTCTGACTCCCAGGCACTTTTATTTATTAACATACAAATAAAATCACATTTCAGCACAAATAAAATACCACCATATCTGATTGCATTGAAGCCCAGTCCAAAAGACAGAATTCATCCCCAACACTGCCTGGTGGCCAAGAACCTGAGTCCAGATAGGCCAGAGGAACTAGGGTAAAACCAAATCCTACTGTTACACTAAAGGAATATAGCCATAAAATGACTCCAAACTACATTCTGCTATTCCCTTGTTCAGCCATCATAAGAGACGCTTCCTCCTGCAGCAGTTGGGAACAATGTGCTGGACAATGTGCAGAGAGTTAGAGACCTTGGAACACTCGGTCCTAAATGGAATGTTTTCATCAGCCTCCCCATCCCCCCTCCAGGGCTCAGGGAATCCTGATGAAGAAGAGGAAGAAAGATCTTAAGAGACAGATTGGATGGAGGACACCATGGAATCAAGGCCTTCTAGGCACAACAGAACCAACACACATACGAACTCACAGAGATGTGTCAACTTGAGCATGTACAGGGCCCGCACAAGTGTGTGCCAGATGGGGTCCCAGCACTGAGAGGAGAAGTGGACACAAGCCTCCATACCTACCATAAGATGCCTCCATTTGATAACCACTCACAAAGGAAAAGCTAGTTCTCTCCAGTGGAGCCTCGCCGGGGATACACACCACGCTTACAGGCAGGATCCATGCCCAGAAGGAGATGGTCAACACAAAACCAACTCAACGGCATCTTTGGAGGTTCTTTGTCTCATAAAATTTTGTCAGGACATTTTTTTTTGATGTTTGTTTTTGGTTTTGTTTGTTTGTTTTACTTTACAGGCCCTTTGCATGCATACTATGGCTTCTAGTTTTTATGGGATTCCTGTGTGTATGACTGTGTATGTCTCTATGACTATACGTGTTTCTCATGCTTTTTCTATGATTCTTTTTACTTCATTTTGTTTGTTTGTTTCGTTAGTTTGTTTTGTTTTGTTTTATTTTATTTTATCATTATTCCTTAGATGCCTGTTTGCTTTCTAACAAGACAAATGGGTGGGAGGGGATGTGTGGAAGATCTCAGAAGAGTTGGGGGAAGGGAAACCATAGTAAAAAATACATTGCATGAAAAAAAATATATATTCCCAATGAAAGAAAAAAATAAAATATAAAAACCCAATTGCTATTTCCATACCTCACCTCCTGGGTCTGGCTGAAGAGATAAGCCCCAGGGGACCCACAGCTTATCCACTTAGGACTTAGAATCCCAGGTTAGCAACAAGGACGGGCTCCTCCAAGGAATGAATCTGAAAAGAGCAGATTTCTTGAGGCTCACATGAGAAGGGTATGGAAGCTTGGGGTAGGCAGCCAACTGGGAATCATCTTACCCATCATCCGTACACAGCACAATGAGGATGAGTTGCTAGTGCCCTTTAAGTGTATGTGATGTATCAATGATGTTCTCCTGTAATGAGCTCAATGACTGCTCACTTCCCAGCCCTGACAAGGTCTCCACACCTTCAGGAGCTAACCAGATGCCCTTTCTCTTTAGCCTTCGAGTGGAACTCTAATCACTTGTGTCTTTAGATGACCGAGAATATGCCACCTTCTCCGGCATAAGCAACAAGAAAAATAGGAATAAACTCAACCTCAAATTGGTAGAGTGAAGGATATAATAAATACCAGAATGGAAATAAGTTGAATAGACTTAAAAAACACAAAAGGTCAGCAAACCAAAAGGCTTGTGCTTCAGAAAGACCAAAGAGACAAACTCTTAGATCAGAGAAAAAGGATAAGAAAATTCAAAGTCACAAATGAAGAGGGAGAAGCACAATCAATCACAAACTGAACCAGTAATGCAGAGTCTCCCAGGATCATACAGCCTTATTAATGAGTTTTACTGAATACTTGAAGAAATAATACCAACTCTCTGTTATTCAAAAAGATTTAAAAAGCTTAGACCTGTGTGGGTCTTGTGCAGAAAAAGAAGGGGGGTGTGGATTTGGGTGGGGAGGGAGGTGAGAAGGATCTCAAAAGAGTTGGAGGAGGGTAAACCATGATCAGAACACATTGTATGAAAGAGAAATCTATTTTCAACTTTAAAAGGGATCAAGAAGGAAGGGAGTTGCGGCAGTCTGAATGAAAATGCCCCCCATAGGCTCATTAGTTTGAATACTTAGTCCCCAACTGGTAGGGCTGTTTGGGAAGGATTAGGAGGTGTGGCCGTGGTGGAGGAGGTGTGTCACTGGGCGCAGAGCTTTGATGTTTCAAAAGACTTGTCCCATTGTGGTGATATACTGTGTACCCTAATAAAAATTAGCCTGAAGATCAGAGAACAGAACAAGCCACTAGTTTAAACATAGCTGCCATGCAGTGGTGGCACACACCTTTAATCCCAGCACTCGGGAGGCAGAGGCAGGCAGATCTCTGTTGTTGGTTGTTTTTGCTCTTTTCTCTTTTGATTCTTTTGGGGGGCCCACCACCCAGCTCCCAAATAATCACACACAGAGGCTTTCTTTCTTTCTTTCTTTCTTTCTCTCTTTCCTTCCTTCCTTCCTCCCTCTCTCCCTCCCTCCCTCCCTCCCTCCCTCCCTCCTTTCTTTCTTTCTTTCTTTCTTTCTTTCTTTCTTTCTTTCTTTCTTTCTATTTTGCTTTCTTGCTTTCTTGCTTTCTTTCTTACTTGGTTGCTGGTTGTGTAGCTGGGTGGCTAGCCCCCTGCGTCCTCCTCCTTTTTGACCAGATTTCTCCTTCTCTTTGTTCTCTCTGCCTGCCAGCCCCGCCTATCCTTTCTCCTGCCTTGCTATTAGCCATTCAGCTCTTTATTAGACCATCAGGTGTTTTAGACAGGTACAGTAACACAGTGTCACGAAGTCAAACAAATGCAACATAAATGAATACAACACATCTTTGCATCATTACATAAATGTTCCACAGCACAAACAAATGTAATACACCTTAAAATAATATTCTACAACAGATTTCTGTGAGTTTGAGGCCAGCCTGATCTACAAAGCAAGTTCCAGGACAGCCAGGACTGTTACACAGAGAAACCCTGTCTCAAAATATAAATAAATAAATGAATGAATGAATGAATAAATAAATAAATAAATAAATAAATAAATAAATAAATAGCAAAATAAAGCATTTTCATGGAACTGGCGAAAAGGATTTCTTAATGGTTTTTCTTAATTACCTACTGTAGCCAAAGATACGCTGTGTTTATTGGGAAATAAATATCATTCCAGCATCATTTTCAGTGATGGCATCCAAAGTACCAGAATCAAATGAAGTTAACCTAAATATTCAAATGGTAAAATTACAAAGATCTTTTGGTTTCGGTTTCAAAACAGGGTCTCACTCTCTAGCCCAGAGTGGCCTAGAACTCCCTATGTAATCCTCTGCCTCAGCCACTCAGGTGTTAAGATTACAGGCAGGATCCAATACTAAGATATTTTAAAACTGTGTATGGATGTGGGTGTGGGTGTCCTGTAGCCCAGCCTAGCCTAGAACTCGCTGTGTAACTGAAGATGACCTTGAATTACTAATCCCCCTGTCTCTGCTCCCAAATGCTGGAATAACACGCCTTGCACCACACCCAATTTATGGGGTACCTAAGAACAAACCCAGGACCTTGTGAATGCTAGGCAAGCATTCTACCAACAGAGCTACATCCCCAGCCCACTAAGACTTTTTAAAAAGCAATTAGGCATGTTTCAATACTATATCTCTTAAATATTAGAGTTAATGAGGTCAAATGAATTTTTTACTGTAAATAAATAATTAAATATTACTTATTTAATATTTTCTTCTTTCTTAAAATGCTGTTATTGAATTTTCTAAAATAACCATAATCCAAGGATAAAATTTATAAATGATTAAGTATACATATATAAAAATAATTTTACTAGAAATTAAAGACTGAGCTAGTAAACTTTGGTTTTGTTTGTTTTGGGCATCAGTGGAGATTGAACTCAAGGCCTAGCACAGACTATGCAAGTGCTGTGTCATTGAACTACGTCCAGCCTTTTTATTTTGAGACAAAGTCTCACAAATTTGCTCAAGCTGCCTTTGAACTCACCCAGTGGGTCTTGAACTTGTGATCTTATTTCAGCCTCCTGAGTTATTAGATCACAGGCCTGCACCACAAAATGCGCTAGAAAATTACTTCAAGGACCAGAGAGAAGGCTCCATGGCTAAAGGCACCTGCTGCCAAGCCTGATGACCTGAGTTCAATTCCCAGGACCCACATGATGGAAGGCGAGAACTGTCTGTGGTGAACTATTCTCTGATCTCCCCACACGTGTGATGGCCTAAGTGCGCATACCTACCTACCTACACACACACACACACACACACACACACACACACACACAAAGAAGAGCTAATGCAACAAACATTTTTTAAAGAAAAACACTTCAGGTAGACAGCTACGTAATCCACTATGCCTGTCTACCACGAATTCACTTAATAAGTAAATATGTATCCATGGCAAACAGATTCATGAAAGCATGTTCACTTTACTAACTACTAGTGAAATGCAAATTGAAACCACAGTGAGATATCAGTTCATACCACTCAGAGAGGCTACTATCAAAAAGAAAGAAGGTAAGTGTTGGCAAGAATGTGTAGGAAGAAAGCCCTGTACACCATGGGCGGGGATGCAAACTGCGAAGGGCGTTCTGGGAATTCGGGTGGAGCCCCTTCAAAGACTGAAAGGTGAAGGACATAATCCAGCAATCCCAGATTTTACCAAGGAGATCTGAAGTATTTCTTCGATGGCCACAGTCCTGTGTTCCTTGCACGGCTATCCACTATGGCCAAGCTACAGCACCACCCCACCCTAAGCGTCCATCAACAGATGAATGGTTGAAAAAAAATGAGTGAAGTATCTTAACATAAGGAACAGTATTCAGGCTTTAAAGAAAACGAAAATGAGTCATTTGTAACACCATGAATAAAACTGGGAAACATTAAGCTAAGTGAGAACAGCCAGGCACAGAGGGGCAGATCCAGTATTTCTCGTTTATAAGTGAAATCTATTGGGGAAAAAATGAAACTTATAAAAGCAGAAGGTAGAATCTGTTGGCCTCAGGGGGCTGACGGCCAGAGGGTATAACAAAACCTCAGACGAGAGGAATGGGGTCTTGAGATCTGTTTCCGAATGTGGTAAACATTGCCAATTATAGTGAATTAATTCTGCATTTCAAAATTACGGAAAGTTTCAAATATCCTCACCATAAGAAAGGAGACGAGGTGGCAGATGTTAATTAACTTGATTTAATCACTCCATATTGCATTATTATAACAACATTCTGTACACCATCAACGCATATAATGACAAATTATTAATTTACTATAAAATTTTAAAACTTCAAATGGGTTGAACGACTGAATAAAACCTCTTCATACTGGGTTGCCTTGCCCAGTCTTATACAAGGGCAGGAGCTTAGTCCTACCTCAACTTGATAGGCCATGCTTTGTTGATATCATGGGAGGCCTGTCCCTTTCTGAACAGAAACAGGAGGAGGAGTGGATTGGGGGAAGGGGTAGGAGGAGGGAACAGGAGGAAAGGAGGGAGGGGAAACTGCAGCCAGGATGTAAAATAAATGAATAAATTTAATTAATAAAAAATAAATAGCAATTGGAGAAAAATCTGAGGGGGAAAAAATCTATCTCCACAGCATCCAGAGCTGAAGATCTGACAAACAGGCTAAGGACACCAGCTAATGGATGTTTTTCTCCAAGCATGCAGAGAAAACATTTGAGCAATATTCTGTGTCTATGGTTCAATAAGAAGACACTAGAAAAATCAATTTACAAGCATCCGCATCAGTATTTAGGAATAGCTGACAGAGAACCTCCCTAATTAATTCCCAGTCCAACAGGGAATCACTGAGATTCTCACAGATTAAGTAAATTAATTAAAAAAACAACAATAACAAAAAAGTTAGAATGTTATCTATGCTTCTTATTGAAATTTAAAAAAAAATAAATAGAAAAACCCTCATGTTTAGGATTAGAGGCTGAGGAGATAATTCAGTCAGAATCACTTACTACAAGGCTGAGAACCCCAGTTCGTATTCCCAGCACCCTCAGAAATGCCAGGTCAAGCAGCAAGGACCTGTAAACCTAGCACTGAGGAGTCCGAGACAAGAGGATTGCTGAACCCTTCTGGCCAACTCCTCTGGCTGTCAGTGAATGCCAGCTTCAGTGAGAAATGGTCACGAAATAATAAGTGGAATGCAATTAAGGAAGACACTTGACATTGACCTCCAGCCTTCACAGGCACCTGTGCACACACACCCATGCACACACACACACACACACACACACACACACACACATACACACACACACACAAAGAGAGAGAACTTATCATCAAACTACCCCTTAAAGGTCAGTCAGTGCAGCCTGATACTCAAAAGAATTGGGGTCACTTTGGTGTGACTTTGATTCTTTCCGTGTGGCCAGCTTTGTCTGACTACACGCTTGTCTGCCTCTGGCTTCTCTCATGCTGAAGTGCACACCTTCAGATGAGAATCCCTGGAAAATACCAAGCTGGCCTCTCTCTTCCCATCAAATCCCTTTCATTGCCTTTTTTTCTAAGTCGTGCATAAATACACAGAAAGAATAATGATGCTGATTGTTCAAGTGGTTCTGGTATCTGGAAACAGTTAGAGAGCAGAATAATGGGGATGATTTACACAGTGACTCCAGTACGGATTAACAATGAGGGCAGTGAACTCAGAGACTAAAAAATGAGTAAATAAGTTTAAAAAATTAAGATTACAATTCTTTAAAAATCACCAGAAGAGACACCTCCAAAAGTGTTACTCACTGCAAGGATAGGGGAGGGTTGACTGGCTTCTCAGGTTTCTCTTTGTGTCACATGTTCCAGGGTCCTGCCTGATGGCTTCTTGGAGAATGCCCGTGGCAGAATCCCAGATGCCAAGCATCAGGAGAAGTTATTCATATAACATATGCAGCAGGAAGGGCAATAGGCCAGCAAGATTTTCTCCCACCTATCAGACCCCCACTGCCCTGGAGAACAAATCCACCAACCACACCTATGTTCTCCTGTGAGAATTGCCCAGTGGCACCGTGGGGACAGCTTTTACCTGGAACAGATCAATTTGCAAGATCAACAAGACTACAGCAAACTTCTTCCTCTAATGACACTGTCTGCCAGAGGTCTGGAAGATAAGAGGGATTAACTAGATAAGAAATAAAACACTTAGACACGGAGAAGTCATCTACAAATCTTTATTGAAAATGTTTCGTATGAGTAGGATAACTCGGAAGGAAATCTGGGTGAACGTCTGCAGCCAAGACTTGGGGTCTTAGGATAAGAAGGGGAAAAGACACCAGTTCAACCCTAGCGAATGCTCACACTACTTCCTTTGCTGTTTTGTTTGTTTTCCCAGAATTAACTCCTCTGTGAATGCCACTCCTGCATCTTCTCAAACCCTCAAGTAGCTGGAAAATCTTGAATAGTGTTTTTATATGCAACCGGGCCTTAATTCAATAGGCTGGGGCATCCTCTTCCCTTTCTTGTTCACGGTACCTACCACACAAGTGTAAACTTAACATCTAGAATCTAACATTCAATCTAACTATTAAAGAGGAATACAAATAATTCAAGATAAGCTTACCAGGATTTTAGGTAGATACTGAGAAATCTGAATCAAATAAACACAAAGCATGAAAAAAAAAAAAAAAGACAGGTGGCTTTCTCTGATTTTTCATTGAAAATAGAAACAGAGAGGGGGTGGAATACCAAAAATACTGTCATTTTCCAGAAACGTCTATTACTTCTTCGTGGATTCTAAAGACTAAAGTGTGCCCTCGTGACGATGGCACCATTAGCGAACAGCCTGCCAGCTCCCAAAGACACATCCACATCAGGAGCAGAGTGTCCCCAGAAACAACAAAATACTCAATAGCAAATGTTATGCTTCTCCAGCAAAAATAAAAATTGAAATGAAATCTAACGGGCCTACCAACAATGACTCTAGAAGCCTGTGAAGGATGGAAGCGTCCTTGGCCCCCTTTCATGATGGCTGATGGATGATTCATGATATGGGGGGAAAGCCCACATAGAAGGACTAAATGGGAACCCTCCTCACTGTGGGGCTTCAGGAGGGTCTGCAGAGGGGCAGAAACAGATGACTCATCACTATCCTGCTGACCACATCCAGCTTTGCCCACAATTACTGTCGAGAAGATCAGCTGAAGCAAGTTAAAGCATTATTTTTTTTTTCAAAGTTGGTTGTAGGTGGAGCAGATCACTCAGTCTCCCCTTCCTCACTCCCTCTCTAACCACAGACACACTACATGTATGCATCCTGCTCCTCCTCAGCCCTGTCCCCCATCACTCACTGACTGTCCCTACCCACCACCCTCATAGTCCTGTCCCACCCCCTCTCACCAGCCCAGAGACATCTGCTTAGACTAGCTAAGGCCCAGAAGAGTAAACAAAACAAAACTGTGGGATGTGAGAGCATCTGTCCATGGCCGACTCAGCAGGGAGGTGCTGGTGGCTTTGGTCTCCCTGTGGGACCCCATGCATTTTAGAATGGCAGGGGGTAAGTGATCTTAGGACAGATCTATAATGCTACTGCTACCAGAAATCAAAGCCACCTGAGAGAAGGGCACTTCTCTAATACTGTGACACCGAAGGGACTCTGAGCTGCAGACTTGGTGGCATTCAGTATAAGGTTCTGTTCATAATGTCGCTGTAATTTCCCCCTCCAGAGGAAGAAGACTGGAAGAAGAAATAAGAAAGGAGGAAGTTAGAG
>CABHPH010161804.1:12301-25983 GCA_902168325.1 Peromyscus nudipes | reverse complement strand
GGCAAGGTCTCCCATGGGGAGTCCTCAGAGCCTGCTACATTCAATAGAGGCAGGCCCAAGTGCCTCCCTCTGCATTAAAGCTATGCAAGGTGTCTAGTACGAGGTCATTCCTATGGTTTTAATTGTCCTGATAAGGAATTACTCTTTCTGATGTCAATACATGACACTGTTTTAAATTGCTGATAAGCTATTATTACTTATGTCTCAAAACAGTACATGCTAGGAACTTTATTACCCATCCACCATAAAACATCTTTTGTAAGCATTCCAGAAAGTGACAGGGCAAAGAAATTGGTCTATATAGCAGTATATGGTTAACAATTACAGAATGGCTTCAAAAATGTACTAAAAATGCTTAAATCTTTACAATATCATTGTAGAAAGCAATGCTAATACCACATTCACTCTAAACATACAATTATGCTGTCATTGTCTATAGAGGACAATTTCCTATAAGCAATCCTGTGCAACCGAAGTCAATAAATCACATTGTGAAAAGCAAGAAATATGTGTTCTTAAAAAAAAGTTGGTACAAGGTCTTATTTTCTGAAGAATACTTTCTTTTAGTAATTACAGTACTTATTTTTGCAGGATGGCAAAATTGGATAGAAAAATGAAACAAAGTACTAGCACAGTGAATGTGTTCCCCCCCCCAAAATATTTCAAAGGAAGGGGAAATAGAGAAAAAAAACAAACAAAAAGTGAAAAAATATATTGCATTTATTTTCATATAAGTTATCAATTTTTAATTTCATAGAACTTAATTTTTATTTATCAAATCAAACTTAGTAAGAAATGAACCATGGCTGCTAATAGTAGATTAAGATACCCCAAAAAGATTTATTTTTCATTATAATCCATAATTTTTAAATGAAAGCATGATCCTGTCAGGGCGTTGGAAAAGCTGGGTGTGTGTGTGTGGTGGGGGGTAGTCTCCATGGCATTCCTTACCTGCTTCATTTATAGGCAACTGTACAATCTGGGTAGTATTTTCAGTTCTAATTCTGTTCATTTATGTGAGTGTACCTTCTTCTGATCTGCACTATCACTGAAATCTATTAAATGTCTGCACCTTTGTTTTTCTTGTTTTGTAAATAGAATTTTGTTTTTTCTCAATTAACATTTTTAAATGTTCTCTCAATTAATATACTCATGAAATGAAATTTTTGAAGTAGATAACCTTCAAGATCCTTTTAATACTTTTAAAATATTCATGTGCTTCTAGGACACATGATGGTAACTTAAATTATGCCTGTGGATATTTATTTGACTGAATTAAAATTAAGAAGGAGTAAACATTTACCAGCAGACACACTTCAATTCAGTTTCACAGTACATTATAATTATGTCCAGTGAAGGGAACATTTTATTTACATGAGATTAATATTCTAATTTTTTATTGGGAAAATGATGGCATTTAGCTTTCTTAAAAGACAGGGTTAGTAAGAACAGCATTCCTTATTGTAATTCAGAGCACTCTCCTTAATTCTGAACATAATTAGTTGAAATTTATATCTGAGTGTCTGTACATGCTGTCTGTGGCAAATTAAAATAACCTGTAGATATGAATCTTTGTTCAGACTTGTAAAAGCCAGCGGTTTGGGAAAGAAAATGAGAACTCTGAATATTTACATTTTGTCCCAAACAACTGCAAAGTTTCCTAATTTTTTTTGTCTGTATATGATATTATTTAGTTCATTAGGCTGATAATTTAGTTTTCCACACAATTTTTTGAACAAGCTTTAGGCCTACTTTTATAATCAGGATATATGAAAAACAGAGTAAAACGTAGCACATTCCATCCAAAGTGTTGTCAGGTAGAGCTGTGTGTCCTCTGGTGATGTGTGCCATGGGGACAGAACAGGTCAGAACATACCTATTCAGAGCAGATTTAGTCCTAAGAAGAACAGTGTTAACAAGGTGCCCCTCACTCCAGTTGTGCTACTTGGGTGTTAGTTCAGAGTACGTAATGGATTCTGCTGATTTATGCCTTATAATGTTCATTGCCTAAAAATGTAAATCCATGGTATATCTAACTTTGTTCACTATAGGTGTTTGAAAAAGAGAAATGTTCAGAGAAAGCAAGTGTGTCTGCTGACTGAAGGCGGAAACCGGCCTGCCCTGGGAATGACATTAGCCACACTGGTGTAGGCAGAGCTGAAGCCACATTAGGTCTGGCCTCAGCAGCACTGGTGCTAGAGGAGCTGAGGAAATCACATTAATTTGTGTTCACTGCTTCCTTTGGTAAATGACCTGGTGTCAAAGAGAGGACGGGTGTTTTCTCTTTCCTCTGAGTGTTACACAAGCCCAGCCAGTCTCTGGGCCACTAGAAAGGAAGAAAATGAACGAGGCCAAATAAGCCACTGTCAGCATCAAAGGAAAGCAGTGTTTACTCATTGAAGCTACTCGGTTCATTGAATTGTGAAATTTTGAGTAGTGTGTGTGTGTGTGTGTGTGTGTGTGTGTGTTGAACTGTGTATTTATTTCCTTTCCATATTATTCCATAACAAAGACATATGGTATGTTTCTATCAAAATTTTAAATGTAAAAAATATGAGAAATATTGAACTACTTACACCCTCCAACTTCTATAATACCTTCTCATTAATGTTTTCTGCCCTAACTGTTTATCCTTGTATAGCAAAAGGAATAAAGGTGGACCTGTCTTAAAGAATATAGGGATTAATTAAATGGTAATTTTATATATGAAACAACATTGGACATTCTGAGAAGAAATGAACATAGCATTTTGCAACAAATGAGGATTATTATATTGAAATTAATATCTTTGAGGTAGTTTTAACTGAACCATTGCTGTTTACTTGTTTTTTAGAACACTGTTGGAGTGTCACTAGTTTGGCTTAGCGAGTAAAGATGCCTGGTGCCAAGCCTAACTAATGGAGTTCAATTCCCTGAACACATACAGTGCAAAGAGAGGAGGACCTACTCCACAAAGTCATCCAGGAACTTCCACACCACACATGCGTGTTGCCACACCACACACATAGATCACACCACACACACACACACACACACACACACATTTATACATCTAAATGTACACATGCCAATATTAATTAAATATGTTTAAAGAAAGCACAATTGAATACAGGGACTCTCCCTGCTCTACGTAAGGAGATGGAGATGAGAGAAATGCTGCTGGAAGGTGTTCTGTAAAGAGCATCAGTGGGGTTGCCCAAGCAAAGCTCCATGCACTGCAAGGACACCACTTTGAGAAGATTCAATGCAACCAGTGTAAAGCTTTGCTGGTCTAGAATTTACAAGTTCAGAAACACTCAGATTATTTCATTTATTCCAGTGCCAATGAACTAGTTTAGTAGTCTTTCATGAGACATATACCAGGTTACAATATTTCCTTGCATTTGCCATAATACCTATATGTGTTGCTTGCCTATGAATATTATTTCATTAATATTAAATAAATATAAAATATATTCAAAATTATAAAACAGATTTGGGGCTATAAAGTAGGATATCTATAAAAGTAGTTCATTGAATTAAGATGTATATTGATCAATCTATTTCTGCCCTATGTCCATTGTTCTCTGGTGTGCCCACTTTCAATTTTATGTATTCTGAGGAATGCTGGTTAACGTTGCTGGAGTCACAGTTGTTCAATTTCCATTTCTCAAAGTGTCACCTAGAAGTTATTTTTCCAACTTCACATCCTGTCTTTAACAAGAAGCCATTAGATTTTAGCCTCAATTTTAAATGCTTAGTGCAATACAGACATTAATAATGGTTTTGCGTGAGTCTTCCCCGTTGTTTCCCAATTTTGTATCACAATATTTACATGGTAGCATTAGAGGTACCGCCCCAGAAAGCAAGGGCCACATAATGAAACCATTACTGGGTCTATTTCATTTACTAAACTTTGTTTTTGGGTTTTGAGCCCAGCTTTATTATACACCTGAGTTTTGTCTTGAACTTGCTTTTACTGATGTCTGTAATCGCAGAAATGTTCAAACATGTCCAGTTCACCTGTTTACTTTCACACTGAAGATCCCAACATTATTGTAGTTTGATGATAATGCTAAAAACAAAACACTAGACCACACCACCGAAGTTGTGTGTGTGTGTGTGTGTGTGTGTGTGCGTGTGCGTGTGCGTGTGCGTGTGTGTGTGTGTGTTCAGGATCAGCACATCCATAGCTTGGGCATGTAAAGGCAGTGCTCACTTTACTGGATGACAGCAGGGTGGAACATAGTTGCTTTGGTTTGCATTTTTTTCTGTCTTCTTTTTAGCTGTTCTTTGTATTTCCTTCAAATTTATTTTAAAGTGTAGTGTTTACACAAATGATGTATGTTTTGGAAATACTCAAATTTCATGGAATTTGTAACTGCTTATAAACATAACTGTATAAAATGATCCTGTTGAACAGTTTGACTGGACACTAAGGAAATATTGTAATTCGTATATTCCTTATACTGAATTTTCAACTCTTCAGTCTGGGGGCATATGGATTGGGGCTAATAATTAGCCATCTGTAATAAATGAAAGCATGTTATTTACCTTCAACTGTTTTTCCTTAAATGTTAGTACAGAAGTTTTCCTCACATCATGCTTGACATGTGCTTTGAGAAATTGCTCTCTGTTTTCTAATGCATAATTATTAATGGTGAGAAAAACTATATATTCAGGGGAAAGTGTTTTTGTTCATTTGAGATAACCAATATTTGAATCTGAATACTTGTCAAATATACAACTTCTAGCATTAATGGAAATTGGTAATAATTTCTTAGTAATTAAATACAAAATTTCATAATCTAAGAATTTATGATGGCATTGAAATTGCTGGTTAATACATGCATTTAAATGACTTCTTTTTAACTCATGATCAAAGCTCACTGCATATTTTTCATTCTTTATACTTCAGTGAGTAAAGGCTAAAGTTATATAAATAAATTACCACCAATCACCAAATATCTTCATATATTGTTGGTTTTTATACAGAGAAGGGAGCTCATTTTAAGTGAGACTATCACAAAATAGAGTTTCATTAGTTGATAATGGATGGGCTTTATAATATTTTGTTCTCTTGCATGAATTCCAAAGAAAACAAGCTCATCACAGACTCACATGCATTTCTACTCTCTGAAAATAAAGTAAATAATGATTAATGTAAGATGTAGCCAATTTGGAAAGAAGCAATTGGCTCCAATTTTCCTATTAAATGCCTTCCAAAGAAACTTCTGTCACAAGTGGCAAATATTGAATCATTCACAAGGAAATTAATGGGTCTCTAACTAAGTGGAAGGATATATTTAAATCTTCAAGCAGAGAGTATTTTTATTATGGTGATTTTCCCAAAACACCGAAGAAGATTTGTAGGCAGCAATATCCAAAGCTATTAACTACTAATCTGTGTTACACTGTAACTTGGAAATGAATAAAATAAAGTTCAGAAAATATCTTAATAACATATGCACCTATGTATTTCTTTAAAATTGCATATATGATAAACTAAATAATAAATGCTACTTTGAGGGTTGGTGTGTGTGATATCTCAGTACTAATAAGTTAGACAGGCATGAGGACCTGAGTTCAGAGCTACTAGAGCCCACTGGTATCTATATTTTCAGCACTGGGGAAAGGAGTTAGGAGGATCCTGGGGTTCTGGATCTGGGGTTTTGCTGGCAAATCCACCTAGGTAAGCTGATACGCTCCAGATTCTAGGCTCAGTAAGAAACCTTGGGTTATAGAAAAAAATACGGAGAAATAGAAGTGATAGAGGAAGTCACCAATGTCACGTCTTGGCTTTCACACACACACACACACACACACACACACACACACACGTGAATACATGCACACATGCCCATGCATGTGTATGTACACACTTGTGTATATTTCAATGTATGTACTACCTGTATATGTGTGCGCACATGAATGTCTACATGCATACAGTGTGTGTGCACGAGACGATAGACATCAGAAGAGGATGTCAGCTTCTCTGGAACTGGAGATACAGGTGATTGTGAGATACCATGCTGGAAATAGGAACAAAACCAATGTCTTCTGCAAGAGTAGTATATGCTCTTAACCACTGAGCCTCTCCACAGCCCTAGAATACCTGGCTTTCATGTGACTTTTCCAAAAGATCTTAACACTGTTTATCCCTCTTCTTACTCACTCCTTTACACAGTGCTTTGTTCACCCACCATATTAAATCTTTCCTGTCTTTTAAAATTCCTTTTAAACCCTTAATTCCAGTGGGTTTGGTTTTCCCTCCTTTAGCTCTTCTAAATGAGTAATTCTCTGACTTCTGTGTGTATTCCAAAGGGAATATATATATATTTGAAGGTTCTCTACAAAAAGAGAAAAAAATCCAAGTGTATCTTTCTGTGTCTGGTTTATTTTTCTCAGAATGGTTATGTGCCGCACCTTCCAATTACCTGACAATTTTATAATTTAGTTTTTCTCAGTATATTAACAATTTTCAATTGAATAAAAAATACTTTTTTCACTATCCATTCATCAGGTGATAGGTGTTTAGCCATTTCCATTTTCAGACAATTGTGAATAGTCAATCAAGCAACAAACATGGACGTGCAGATACCTCTGTAGTAGGATAGGGAGTCCTTTAGGAATACGTCTAAGAATAGTGTAGCTGGATCATGTGAGAGTGTTGCCGAAGATCTATTTCTGCTTTTGGAAAGCCTCAACATGAAATTCCATAGCGGCTCTGCCAGTTTGTACTCCCAACAAACTTTCCCTAAATCCATGACTGAGTTCGTCATCGTCCTTTTGTCTTACTTTTCCTTTTTTTTTTAATCTTTTTTTTAAATTTATTTTATTTTATTTTACAATATAATTCAACTTTACATATCAGCCGTGGATTCCCCCGTTCTCCCTCCTCCCGTCCCGCCCCCCTCCCCCCAGCCCACCCCCCATTTCCATCTCCTCCAGGGCAAAGACTCCCCCGAGGGTTGAGATCAACCTGGTGGACTCAGTCCAGGCAGGGCCAATCCCCTCCTCCCCGGCTCAGCCAAGAGTCTCTACTAAGCCCCAGGTTTCAAACAGCCAATTCATGCACTGAGCACAGGACCCGGTCCAACTGCCTGGATGCCTCCCAAACAGATCAAGCCAATCAACTGTCTCACCCATTCAGAGGGCCTGACCCAGTTGGGGGCCCCTCAGCCATCAGTTCACAGTTCATGTGTTTCCATTCGTTTGGCCACTTGTCCCTGTATTCCATCCATCCCTGGTCCCAACAACTCTAGCTCACATAAACCCTCCTCCTTCTCTCCAATTGGACTCCCTGAGCTCCACCCAGGGCCTGACCGTGGATATCTGCATCTAGTTCCCGCAGTCACTGGATGGGGTTTCTTTTTTTTTTTTTTAATCTTAAGCCATTCTGTCTGAAGTAAGATGAAAGTTCAACATAGTTTTAATGTGCCTTACCCTGATGGTGAATAATGAAGCTTCCGTGTGTGTGTGTGTGTGTGTGTGTGTGTGTGTGTGTGTGTATTATGCATACACACACGTATGAATATGCACATATGCATATATAGTTTGTATGTATGTGTCTTATGCAGACCAAAAAAAGAAGTTAAAATGAATTTACCCATTAACTGGGCAACAATGCCCCTACTAAACAAAATAGGTACATGCAAAACAAATTATCAGTTGAATTACACAGAACAATTATTGATGCGTAAGCAACAGTTTTCTTCATATTTTACTGTAATTTTTTGGAAGCACCCCCTTCACAAAGATGTGTGTGTGTGTGAGTGTGCGTGTGTGTGTACGTGCGCGTGTGCGTGCGTGTGTGTGTGCGTGTGTGAGTGTGTGTGCGCGCGTGTGTGTGTGTCTGTGTGTGTGTCTGTGTGTGTGTCTGTGTGTGTGTGCGTGCGTGTGTGTGTGTGTGTGTGCATGTGTGTGTGTGTGCGCGTGTGCGTGCACGTGTGTGTGCGTGTCTGTGTGTGCGTGTGCGTGTGTGTGCGTGTGTGTGCGTGCGTGTGTGTGTGCGTGTGTGTGTGTGTGTGTGTGTGTGTGTGTTGCCATTTCTCCAAATTTAATAAGTTGTTCTAAGTACACAGTATTCAACTCAACATAGTGTCATATAGAGATTGCAGTTCAGGAATTTAAATACATTGGCTCTGTGGAAATCTTCCCACCTTGGAAGACTGAAACTTTATTCCATAGTCACCTTCTCATGGGTTCTTGAGATCTGATATCCTATACTCTGTCTCTGATTTTGACTACTCAAAGTTTTGACTACTGATAAGTGAAATTATACCGAATTTTTCCTTTTTATAATCTTTTTTCACTTTTTATTATTAAGAGAGTTTTCTATTCATTTTACATATACTGAGTTGTTTTGTGATTAATACTTTTCACTTTGCAGGAAGTCCTCAAGGTTCTTCATCTTGAAATGTATGTTGTGTCCATTTAAAGACTATGGAATAGCCAATGCCTATGTATCCATACAATATGCATTTTGAGAAATGAGCCATGTTCAATTTTTTTCATTTTACCAAGATGAAACAATGTGCTTAAGCAAAGTTAAATAATATACTTCACTCACCCCATAAAGCTGCTTCATATGATTCAGAGATGTGCTTAACATGAAATGCATTAGGCTGCTGACAGCATACCGTTTTTTCAATAAAACTAATTGATAAGAAATATTTGAAAACTCAAAAATAAATATAGTGACCCGTCCAGCAGGTCCAGTTATTCATGGGTCTCAAGCCGGGAAACACCTGAAAGCCAAGGGGGTGAGAAAGGAAGGAAGCCAAGCGCATATAATAAATGACAGAGTCAGTCTGAGTTGCGTCAAGGCTCCGTTTATTAACCGTATGCCGAGGCTTATATATGCTGAGGCTTCAGGCAGGGAGGGGGAGCAGAGAAAGGAGAGTGGAAAATTTTCAGGAGAAGTCAGAGTGGTTGGGGGGAGGTCTCTTTGGCCCCAGGCTCCTGCGGCTGGCTGATTACTGTATGAGGCCTTATCTAATCGTACATGTTTGTGGTTAGGCCAAGGTCGTCCTGTTTTTGTATGACTTGCAGTTAGCCAAGGTCGTCTTGTTTTGCAAGACTCCAGGCAGGAAATTCCAAACATAACATTCCTGGGTCAGTCTCCAACAATATGGATAGATTGTGGTAAGCATAGTAAACTATAAAGAACATAGTAGTGTTTCTCTTTTGATTATCAAGTGCTGTACATTGTACGTGTGTGTTGAATTTCTCTACCACATGCAGCACCATAAGAGTGTCAGCTTTAGCACTGTCTTAGTAGCATAGGTAACATGCACATCACATTGTGATGCTATGTCAGCATTGCCCCACAGGCATACCTCTGCTTTGTCTAATTTTAGTCAATCATCATTGTATACATGGTTCACTCTTGATTGTATTTTCATGCTGTGTGTTCAACACATGCTGCTTATCCAATTATGGGTGGATGTTCTTAAAGACTTACATATTTTACTCCTGTAAATAATTCTGGAATTGACATGAGGGAGATGATACTGCTTTGGGATTCTTTTAAGCAAATGAAACAAATTTTGGTTTAAGGACTTTAAAAATATTTTACGTTGTTTATTATTGGTGTGTTTCATATATAACTTGGTGGACAGTGTGCACACAAGTCAGAGTGTCCGAGAAGATTTGGAGAACTTTCTGGAGTGTTCTCTCTTTCCACTTTCATGTGTGTTCTTAGGGTTAAATCATGTAATTGGGCTTGTATGGTCAGAAGCCTTTACCTGCTGAAACAACTTCCCAGACTCCTTAATGATGATTATTTTCTATTATTTTTATTAACTTAACTTTAATACTTCCAATTCATTAATTATACTTCTAAATTAAATATGATTTTTCCTCTGCAGATTGTTGATTTCAGATTCCCTCCTAACATGTGTGTGAGCATCTATAACTTCCCTGCTTAGCTCTACTTTTGCTACATCACTGACTTTGTTTTCCTTGGCTTTTGATTAATTTTTAGGTGGTTCTTATTTCTTTTGTGATTTCTTCTTCTGTCTTTGAATAGTTGAGTATGTTTTGTAATTTTCATGCTTATCAATTTTGCTGTTGATAAATAACAATTTTATAATTGATAAATTATGTAATTGAACTCCACTTTCATTGGAATGTGGTTAGACTAGGTGTTTTACTGCTGTCTTTTTTTTAATTATCGTTAAGGCCAATTATCATCTGTGTGCACTTGAGAAGAACATACAGTCTGGCTATGACTAAGAGTTTCTATATGTAGTAGAGAAAACTCATTGTCTACATCTTCCCCATGTCCTGTTTTTTTTTTTCACTTAGTCCATGGTTGCTTTATTGATTATTGAGAGTGAGTATTTAGTAACTAACAATTTACCAACTGTTATCTTTCTGCTTTCACTTACTTCAACTTTTGTTTCCTGTATTGTAATTCTTTTGTCAAGTATTTGACATCTTATAATTATAATGTCTTCTTACTATATTGAATACTGTAGTAAAGAATAATATCTTTCTTTTTTCTCATGATTTTATAATTTGGAGTATATTTTGTCTTATACTAGTATAGCCATTTCTGCTCTCATTTTATTACTCTTCTTATGGAATATCATTTATATTCTTTATTGTCAGTCAACCTATTTGAAAATATCATATGTTGTATATACTTTATTCTGGTTATACTCTCTCCTACATCCTCCATAGAAGTCCCTTCCCCAATTTCATGACTTTTGATTTCTTTTTTTCTGACTCATTTAGATTACTTAGGACCATCCTTTTGACCACTGGATAAGAACTATCCATTGGAGCCTATGGTGTCACTAGTGAGTACACAACTGAAGACAATGACTTCCTTTTCCATGAATCTAATTGTAAGAAATAGTTTGGAATTCCTCTGAGTCCTTCCTCCACCTTGCCTGGATATTGATACACTCATCCCTGTGCAAACCCAGTGTAGCCATCCATAGTTTCTGAGAGTTCATGATTGTGAATTGACTAGAATACATTTTGCAGCCCTTCTTTCTATCTTCTGGCTCTTACAGTCTTTCTGACACATCTTCCCTAATGTTCCATGAGCCTTGAATTGGATGGTTGAAATGTCTTGTTTAAGCCTCGGTACTCAATAATTATTCATTCGATTTACCTTATATTCAGCCACACTTTTCTACCTTCACTGAAGTTCACTGAAAATAGAGACCTCCCTAACCAAGGCTGAGAATGGTAATAATAGGTAAACCTATATATTTATAAGGTGGTTTGATGCTTTTTCACAGCTGAACAACAGAATTAACTTCCCCATACTTTCCAATGGCATCCTCTACCATAGACTTTTTTTCACTTTTTTTAATTTAATAATTTAATTTAATTTTACATATCAGCCACGGATTCCCTTGTTCTCCCCCTTCCCGCCCTCCCCCACCTTCCCCCCAGCCCACCCCCCATTCCCATCTCCTCCAGGGCAAAGACTCCCCTGGGGATTGAGTTCAACCTGGTAGATTCAGTCCAGGCAGGTCCAGTCCCCTCCTCCCAGGCTGAGCCAAGTGTCCCTGTATAAGCCCCAAGTTCCAAACAGCCAGCTCATGCATGCACTGAGGACAGGTCCAGGTCCCACTGCCTGGATGCCTCCCAAACAATTCAAGCCAATCAACTGTCTCACTTATCCAAAGGGCCTGATCCAGTTGGGGGCTCCTCAGCTATTGGTTCATAGTTCATGTGTTTCCATTCATTTGGCTATTTGTCCCTGTGCTTTTTCCAATCTTGGTCTCAACAGTCACGCTCATACAAACCCTCCTCTTTCTCGCCAATTGGACTCCAGCCATTCATACCATAGACTTTTAAAGGAGTTTACAATACCTGGCTTAGATTCTCAGAGAGATATTAGTTAGCATCACAATGCTTGCACCACGAATGCACAAGTAGAAATGCCTTGCCTGGCAGGTTTATACTATAGTTTATAAGGCTTACAGCTGAGTGAGACTATCAGTTCATTCTACACTAGCAATATGCACAGAAATTCTCAGTTCTATGAAACATAGCCAGAAGGGAGAAATCTTGGCTTTGGTGCAGTTATTCTCAGATTTAAAACCAGCCTTTTACTGAGACTTTAAAACACAGACACCATATTAAGTTATTACTTAAACATTTAAAAAATTATATGGTGTCTGTCTTTTCAATAGAAAATTTAATCTGTTTATGCTAAAACAATATTGAAATGTAGAAGTTTCTATAATTTAGAAAATTTAGTATATATTTGAGAAATTTTTATACTTCACTACATTTATTAGGTTTATTTTTATGTTTTTTTCTTGTTTACTTTTGTGAGTTAAGATATCTCTACACAACCCTAGCTATCCTGGAACTCTCTATGTAGCCAGGTTGCCTCGAACTTATAGAGATTTGCTTACTTCTGCCTCCTTAGTGCTGGGATCTTCCTGTGTTCAAACGTTTTTGAGGGGAAATATTTTCTTATTTCTTTCATTTCATTGTACAATAATTTTTTCATGGCTACCTATGGTAATGTTTTCAAAGATTAATTTGAATTTATGCAATTTCATTATCAATATTTTTTTAATGGTATAGAGAGAAATCCATGGGAGTCAGCTTAATTGGTAAAGGAATTTATTAGGAAAGAAAACTGACTAAACAGGATCGGAGAATCATCGCAGGATTCTGGAAGGCTGAGGAACTGTTCTCTGCTGCTCTGGCCACTTGAGTCAGTCTGCACCATTCAAGCCCATGAGGGAGAGAAGAGACCAGCAAGCCTGTGTCTCAGGTCTTAAGGGTAGCCCCCAGCCCATGCCCCAGGGAAGGTACTTCAAGGTCATAGGTTCAGTGGTCACTTTCCGTTATGTCCTGCTCATCTGAAAAGGATAGCATTCATACTGTCAGCAGCCAAGGTAAGGGCAGTTCTTTACCCATCAGACCATTTTGTGCCAAGAAGAAGACAAACTTCCAAATGGAGTGTCTTAAAATTTCATCATTCCCTCGGGAATGGATTGCTGCTGCCAGGGCAATCATGTCTCTTGTCAACAGAATTCTAAGTTATCAAAACATTTAAATACCATATTCTCTAGGTCTATAAAGTGTTTGAAGATTACTTATCCATCTGACATAGGTTTCTGTAAATCTGGACAACCTAACTAACATAACTATAGATATGACAAGCATGGGTGACTATTAATCTGTAAGTCTTATCTACCTAAAAAACCTAAGGACTAAGGCTTCATATTAACAAGGTAAACAATCTGTAAACAGATATACCATATAAGAACAATGACTTCAAAATTGTGACAATATACAAAATATCTTAAATGGTAGTAGAAATGTATAATGCAATATGACAACAATATTCTTTATATGTATGAATATACAAAATATTCTAAGAGCATGAAACTCTTAATCTCAGGGTCATGGGTTCATGCCCCATGTTGGGCACCAGGTATAGTGAGAAATTCATGGGATTCTTCTTAAAGGGTAAAGAAATGTATTAGGAAACAAAACTCATTAAACAGGATAGGAGAATTGTTGCAGGGTCCAGGAATGTTGAGAAACTGCCCTCCTCTGCTCTGGCTGCCTGAGTTAGTCCATACCATCCAAGCTCATGAAGGAGAGAAGAGACCAGCATATGTGTGTCTCAGGTCTTAAGGCTTTACCCCAGGCCATGTCCCAGTGTCAGATACTTCAAGATCATAGGTAGGTAGAACAGGTATCCACTACAT
>CABHPH010161804.1:0-11901 GCA_902168325.1 Peromyscus nudipes | reverse complement strand
AGAGAAACCCTGTCTCAAAAAAAAAAAAAAACAGAAAAAAAAAAAAAGGATTCAAATCCTTAATTTCTTTACTATTTTTGAAAGATAACTATGCCAAATTTAGTAATCTGAAGATTCGTTAGTTTTCTTTAAGTCTTTTAGATTTAGGTGATCACTGTCCTCAGCACTACACAATTCTTGATAGGAAATCCACTGCAATTTTTATTTAGCATATAAATTTATAATCTGTATTCATTTATAAGACTATTTCTTTACCTCTGGTTTTCAATGGTTTGATGATAAGGTTGTTTTGAATGAATATTGGTAGTATTTTATTTTATTTAACATGCTTGGATATTTATGTTCATATCTTTCATAAAACTCTGGAAATCTTCTGTAAGTATTAATTTGTATAATTCCTTCACTTTGTTGTTCCTCCGAGACACATAATGTATGTGATTGCCAAGAATTGTGTTTTCCAAATCCTTTGCTTCATACTTTAAGTGTTTAAAATTCCCCATTCTGCACACTTGGTGATGTGTCTTCAAACTCTGATTCTTTAACTGCTCATTGTAAGCTACATTTGAAGACTTCTTGATTTTTTTTCCATTTGATGGTTTTGTACTTCAGAATTTCCTTTTCTTTTATTTTTATTCTCTTTAGTGATGTTTTCATTTTGTTGATTTACTGTATTCTTGACTTCATTCCTATCTTCTTTCATCCTTTGAACATCTTTAAAAGACAATGAATATGTTTAATATTTTCTGTTTACATATAACTGAAACGTAAATATGTATTCTGATAAATCACATATTCCAGTAACTTCTCCATTAAAAAGTTATTATTCTCTCTCTCTCTCTCTCTCTCTCTCTCTCTCTCTCTCTCTCTCTCTCTCTCCCTCTCTCTGTGTGTGTGTGTGTGTTTGTGTGTAATTTTTATAAATACATTGTCACTGAAATGTATTAGAATTCAATTCAGGCAACTTTAGATAAATCATCTATCTGAATGTCAATGTAGAGTTAAAACAAAAAATTAAATTCATAATTAAAATTGACCTCAATTTCATCTTTTTTTAATATTTGATTAATGTTCAGTTTAAATAAATAATTTGCCTTTCACAAACAAACAAGATACAATTAAAGTATATTCTGTTCTAGTTCTTTAGCTTCAAGAATTAATCATAATCTTCAATAATCATGGTTTTTCCTCATGTATTCCCTTAACTACTAGAAACTGAGCATTTTTCAACATATGGTACTGCAAGTATCATCAAACTAAAATAGCAGAAATGCTCTCCATACCCTTTCCAGATCATTAAATGTGACCAGTACTAAAGCTTAAGTGAAGCCATTTGTTATGTTGGAAACTCTTGGTAATCCTTCATGGAATCAGGAGGACAGAGTCCACAGTGTCAAGGAAAAATCAAGCTAATGAAGCAATTTAATTAAAATTAATTGAGTATGATTCTGTCTCTTAAAAAAGAGATTGATGTCAGGTTATTTTAATTTCTTTTCCTTAGGGTGAACTAATAGCCATGCGTTTCTATATTTCGTCCTAGCTATTTTCCTGAAATCAATAATTTTCATGGGTAATTATGATTTAAAACCCTAAGAAATACAAAAGATATGTGAGGTCATTTAATATATTCCATGCTGAGGTGATGTTATTCCTTTAGTCTCTTTAGCATCCTAACAGAATATAGTTCATAACATAGACTCTAACTTAACAGAAAAGCAATCATGTCTTGAAGCCCCTTGTGAGTGCTCTGTTTAAATTGCAGCATTTATATTAATTTGTAATGTAATCTCCCTGGCAAATACGTTTGAGCAAATCTGGTAGGTTTTAGTTCAGCAGCATTCATTCCTGTTCTTGGGAAACAACAGGTGCACCACTCGGTAGGGCTCAGTGGGATGAGTGTCCTGGTGGTATGTAAACCCAGGACAGGCAGAGCACTTATTGGACTTACACATTCATCACTAGAAATTTTGCCTTCTTCCTATAAGTAGTTTTACTATTCCAGAAATAAAATAAATAGCTTGCATTTTGGCTTCCTTCACTGTACTTGTTCATGCATAAAAATTCTACTTGTCTTGCCAAGAGGTCAGTATTTGTAATTAAAATATTCACTGGGTTTGGCAACATGACTACAAAGAAGGAGATACAATTGTGACTGAATAGGAATATATTCTGTTTCCCCTGGGGAAACATTTTAGCATGCAACATATAGTTGACAATATTTTTAGTATAGTGAAAGCAAAACATTCTTCAAAAGGATTCCTCACTCTTCCCATGTCATTTATTGCACATGTTGATAGTAGTGTATGGAAATGTATATCCTCCAAAATTGTGTGTCTTTACAGAATGTCTTTGAAATTTTTCTTATGTATTTAATAGTGGATCTCACTCTTTTAGTTTATAGTTACAACCTTTAAAGTTCTACATATTATTACATTTGTGTCTGGGAGAATGAAGTATTTAATCTATTGGGGAAACTTTAAGACTTTGACATTTTCTCAGCATTACTTTATGGGTTATATTAATCACAGTGAGGCAGAAAAGAAAATAAGTCTCCGAACAAACTAGGAATTGGTGAACAGGAAAGTGTTGTATATTACAAAACTCTGCCAACTGGACACTGTCAGTGTGACAGGCTACCTGCACAGGTATCATATGCAGAGCTGAATCAGGGTAACTACAGGCAGAAGGTATCTTTTCAAAGAACATGCTGATAAAAAGTCTCAACAGCAGGGCATATCACTAGCATGCTGGGAACAGTAGTTGACAGAACAAACCAATATGTAACAGTTGGATAGTTGGATTCAGGAGGGAATATATTGGACCATAAACCAAATGAGGCTTGTGAACAGCCACCAGGGTTACAAATCAAAAACCATTAAATATGTATGCCATGTGGGGCCACTGAAGAAACCGGTAGTGCTTTTCCTTTCGTATTTTCATCAATGAAGGCAACTATCAACTAAAGAGCAGACAATAGGGCATGCCATTAAATTCTGAAGTAGAAATTATATAGAATTTGGAAAAATAGTGATTTT
Source organism: Peromyscus nudipes (assembly GCA_902168325.1). Classification (NCBI taxonomy): domain Eukaryota; kingdom Metazoa; phylum Chordata; class Mammalia; order Rodentia; family Cricetidae; genus Peromyscus; species Peromyscus nudipes. The sequence continues at coordinate 8,869 of CABHPH010161804.1, read as the reverse complement.
TTTTTCATTGTCCAATTCAGTTTTGCCACAATCCCATATTAACTGTTAAGAAACTGAGCTTCAATTAAATATAGCTATTCTCACTTTAAGTAATTAGCTTCCAAATAATGTCTGCACTATGAGAAACTGGGCTATCATTCCTTATACTTGCCTTGACTAGTGAAAAGGAGAAGGTGTCTTCAAAGCTGTTGAGATTGGTAGAACCAGATTTCTGCATGCTATGAACAATATGATTAACAAAAGACTTCACTATGCTGAATAGAGAAAGAACAATAAATCATTAACACTGTGGGGGCGAGTTTTAATAGCCTTTGATTAATCTATAATCTACCACTATGGCAATACTCTTTGTTAATGGAATTTTCAATTAGATTGTTATTTGAAACACAATTCATTTTACATTTATTAAATGTTCTGCATGCTGTTATGTTGTCATTAGGTAGTATTTAGCAAACTGATCATTAAGGCAGCAAGAGGGGTCACAGACATTGTTTCCAGGAGTTCTCACTATCTTATAAAACATATCTTTAATAACGTCAATGCTAAGACTCCGACATCAGGTGTGTTCTAATAATGACATGTTCTCTAAATTTTTAACCACATATTTCTTGCCTATTGATGAGTGCTTAGCAAGATATTTATGATTTTGAGCTCATTTTTATGATTATGAACACACAGTTAAATGTAGATTAAGACTCGATTTTAGTTACCTTTCATGGGAAATAGTTGTTTCACTCAATTCTTTGTAAAACATGTTAAATTTTGTATGTGTATGTTTAGTAGGCATGCATGTGTAGGTATATGCACGTTCTCAAATGTGTTTGTGTACAAGTCTATGTGTGTGTGCTCCCAATGTTGATATAGGATAGTTTCCTTGGTGTATACATTATTCACTAAGGCAAGGTCTTTCAGTTGAACCCAGCTGTCTCTTATTAGACCAGTCTGGCTAGGTAGTTGCTCCTGTGATGCTCTCCATCTTAACAAATGCTAATATTGTAAGCCTGACACTTCCATAGACTGTCTCTCCATCCATAGAATGCTAAGTTAATATATAATAAGTATTAAGTAATTATAAAGTGCCGATAACTGCTCTCAGTGTTTTTAGCTTAATTTATCCAGTGTCCTACTATAATATCCCTTGAAATGGGCAGTATTGATGCTTATATTCAAAATGAGGAAATGAAATCACAGAGATTGTGACTGGTTGCCTTAAACAGAGTTCAACTCCAAAGTCTGTGCCACTAATTATACATTTTTATCTATTTCAGGTATCCTAATAAAATACATGTGTTTTTTATTTAATTGGATTTTTTAAATATTTCATATTTTATAAAATGAGGGCTTGTAATAACCTGAGAGTGGCAAATCATCCGATATCATCCATTCCCACAGCTATTGTAATCTTCAGCATTTATGATAATTTCGCTTGTTCTATTAAGGGATATCAGTGAATTTTAGACCAGGTTACAGTTTACAGAATCAGTATAAGTCATATGCACCTAGAACCAAAATTGTATGCCATTTTTATGATACTTACATTCCTACAGTGATCTATGATCAATACCAAAGAATTGAAAAAGTGAAACAAAACCCTCTCAATATCTAAGTTGTGCCTAAAGGAAGTAGTAGAATATTTCTTTGTTAGATGGGTGAGGATATGTCGAATGTGTTTGTCAACTATAAACAGCATACACTTACCAGTGTAGACTCATGGTTATTATGTAATGATTTATCTGGCATCATATTATGTGGGAAATTATGTTCTAATTGTCATTATCAGCCTTCATGAAATTCATTTCTTAAATATTCATTCTTCTCCAGACTATAGTAGAATACATTCTAAATTCATTTTCTAAGTAATAAAAATTTTGGAATATACTTCTAAAATATAAGAATTCTCAAAAACAGTAAGCAAAATCCATTATTAAATATCATTTGATATCACCAAAACATCAGTACTAAAAATGACCCCCAAATTTAATAATTTCATTTATTTTTATTTTAATTTATACTTTGTACATTTCACATCATGCGTTCCAGTCCCAATCATCTCCCCTCCCCCTTGCTTCCACCCTCTGCCTTTGCAACCTCTCCCAAAACAAAATTTCAAAGTAAAAAGGCTACATTGCAATCCTGGCTCTAGGCATGGATGGTAGCTGGGTTGGTTTGCCTGCCAGCTTTTCCTTCTCCTCATCACCCAGGCAGTTCTCCAGCACTGCCCCGGATAGCTCACCTAGTAGAGCAGCCAACAAAGAGTGGAGCCGGTTTTCCTGCTCTCATACCTAGGGTCCAGCTCACCTACATGCACTCCACCAGGGGCAGCTCTGTTCTTTTGCCCAGGAAAGGTACAGAGCCCTCTCTCTAGATTGCAGCACTTGGTAAAGGACAAGGTCATCTAGTCTTCTGTTCTCATGCCCCCGAGAAGGGAGGTCATAATTCCCCTTACCCTTGTCATCCAATGGCATACAAGGTAGGGGGCCAGGGCAACTCTCCTGCTATTTCTTATAGACAGCAAATAATTGAGTCTTTTTTTGAATTTACTTTGTCATTTTCTAAAAGTATCAATATTTGTTCCAACCAGTCATATCTAATGAAAGGATTTTGAGTGCATCATGTTGACATTTGTTATTCCTTTTTTCTCATCTGTTTTTTCTGTTAGGTTTTCTTGGTATCTTCATATTACTCAATTAATATTTATATGTCCTTAATCTTGATGATGAATTTGTAGAAAACAAGTATGACATTAACTTACTATGGCATATCTTGGATATATATCATACTACCTTCTCTGAAAAATAAAATGTTACCGTGAGGTAATGTTCCCCATATTATTCCCCATACGTACTTCTGCATAATTGTGAATATACATTCACTTCCACATCTCTAAAATTAAATACATCATTATGTTGACTTCAAAAGTTGACTTTTTAAAAAAATAAATAAGAAAGTTAAATGTATTTCTACTTTATAAAATCTTGAACATACCTGCAGCTCTAAGATCCTTGCACAGGTTTATTATTCTGTTGGGTCATCATTTCATTTCAGCTGAAGAACTTCCTTTACAGGGATTAGCTTCCAGCCCCTCAATTTTGATCGTACTGAATCATCTCAGGTTTAGTTAAGTGGGATTGCCTTTACTTACACATAATTATGGAATAATATCTTGCACACAAAAATTCAATAATAGTTTTCTATTTTGTTCTTTGTTATTTTCCTTTTGTAACTTAAAATTTTGTTTTATTAAATTCTGATTTGAATTATATTTAATAATTCAGCAGATAACTTTCTGTCAAGGTATGGAAAGTATACTTTATTGTGGTTGCTAATAAGACTAATATTAATTTTCTTACTCAATTTTGAATAATTTTATTATGATGTATACAGGGATTTCTTTTACTAAATATACCCATATTAAAATTGATTTGGTGATATTATATGAACTAGTAAAATCATTAATTTTCAGAGAGACATCCACACATTGTCATGTCTTCTTTAACTTAAGAGCCTTAAGTCTCCTTTCATGTCTTTGACAAAGTTTACTTATAACTATATGAATAAAAGAGTAGATTTTCTGAATTGTTCAACTCCTTAAGAGCAACTTCATATATGAGTACATTCTCATATAAAGTAGGGACTGAAATAGATTATTACACATCATGGCCATGGCCAAATTATTCACCCTTGCCAAAGCGAGAAGTAACCCAAGTGCCCCCTGACAGGTTAATAGACAAAATGTGGCATAACTTAAAATGATTCAGTATCTAGCTAAGTGGAAGACATTTTTGATATAAACTATAACATGAATTTAGATTAAAGATATTCTGAGTAAAACCAGCAAACACACATACACAAAAACCAATGTTGCGTATTTCTATTTAAGCAGAAAGAAAATAGTCCAGTAAATTACTAAAGGATGAGATGTTGGCAAGGAGGTCCTTTCTGGAGCTGGGTTTTGATGTTGTGAGCACAACAATAGCCTTCTTAGGTTTTAAATATCATAATATCTCTATATACTGATACATCTTGAGTAGAAAGTTATAGAACTTTTAGTCAAATATGAGCTTTTGTGTGAATTCATATGAACTTTTGATGAAACACTTTCTATCCCAGTAACAAATTCATAACTCAGTTAAACATAGTAAGATTCTTGAGACATTAGGCTAAACTCTTTCACGGAGTATAAAGAATCATGTAGATAAAAAAACATTGTATGTTAAAAATTTGACCATTTATACATTCCAAAATCCTTTCCATTCTACCTTTCATTTTCATAAATAAGTTCCTCACTGGTTTCTCTGATTTCTGCTTTGGAAAGAGTCTATTCTGATAATATCAACCAAAGGAATCAGGTGAGATAACATTAATCTAATCAAGCCACTTCAGTAATCAAAATCCAGATGTTGTTCTGTCTATTCTCAATGAAAAACAATGTCATATTAATGTTATTCAATCCTTGTCTTATATCACTTACTTACCTTTTTAATCCCAATTTAGAACTATACCATATTGATCACATTTTGTCCCTCAAATAGATCCAAGTTTATTATACCTTGGGGACTTTTCATTTGCTTTTCCTTACTTTAGCACATCTTCTGACATTAACCAATGGCTAATTTTCTTAACTTTGTAGGTATTTTATTGAAGTATCTTATTTCTTAGTGTGGTTTTTATTGTGCAATCTTGAATATTCCCCACCCCACCTTATTTAGGCTGCTTTACAATATTCTTCTTATCAGTATTTTTTAACATTGCACATACTATGTTATTTTTGTATGTATATTTTCAATGTATATACTAGAATATCAATTATATAAAGAGACATTTTACTGTCATTTGGGCATCTAGCAAAACAGTTTGGCACATAGCAACTTGTCATTTCTCTTGTATTAATACAAAAATTAATGTTTTTGGAAAATAATTTTATTTCATTGCCTAGTAGAATACGAAAACCACAGTTAGTATAATTACTAATATGAAAACAAGGCATCTCAGTTGTAATTATGTGTAAGTAAACCAGTACAAAGACTAGTCAATTGGTTATAAAAATAAAAAAGATTACCGCAAAAGTGGTAGGAAAGTTTATTCCACTTGTAATTATCTCTTTGTTGTTAACCATGTAGTTGATCATTTTTTAAAAAGCAATGAGTACTGTTTTAATTAATAAATAACTTTAAATAGTTCTTAGATTTGAGTAGCTGTGCTATTAGGGTCAATTTTGAAGATAGAATGAATCATGAATTTATCCTCCAACCATGACCATATTTATTGCTTTAGAATCACTTATTTAAAAGCTTGAAAACAGAAAAGGTTTAGGTTTTAGTTTCAGGAGCTCTAACTACAGGTGGTTTTAACAATGCTTCAGAAATCTGAGTTATGTTTTACTTTGATATGGCACGTGTCAGATGTTCAACATTATGGAGCATGAAGTTCATGTCTGGTATACATATTACTTAGTTACAAAGGATTTTATTCAGTTAAAGAAAGTATCACAAAGTAGTTTTTCTACCTATTTTCTCAATAGGCAAATTCAAAAATATAGAATAAAAATCACTCTTACAGTCTATGAAATGGGTGACCATCATTGTGACTGCTACTCTAAACTTAAGGTAAGGTTTGAACCTACCTAGTATTGTCTGCTTCAGAAAAAAATGTTAAAAAAAAAAAACCACAGCATTGTGAGGTCAGACGCTAACTTGCTAGAACTGATAATGGAGGTTAGAGGTAAATGTCCAAGAGGGAATTTTCTCCTTCCACCATAAGAATCCTAGATATAAAACTCAATTTTCAGGCTTTGTGGAAAGTGCATTTACCATCTATCTGGTCATCTTTTCATGTATTTTAATAGACATTATGCATTCTCTGGAAATTAATCAGTTGAGAATAATTAGGGATCACTGAATTCAATTTATTTAAAAGCACTCTCAATTATATAACATCTAGTTATATGATCCTTGAATTTTTGGCAAAGTCTGGAGAGAACTATTAATTTTTTTCCATCAGAAATGAATGACGTTGTACATCTTTCTTCAGGTTTCAATTTTTCAACCCCAGGTAATAGGCATGGTCCTAATTACACTAGGTTTTTGTTTGTCCATCTGTTTTATTGTCTGCAATATCCCTATAGCATAGGACCAAATATCACACCTATCTTACGGTTTCTTTGAGATCTATTTCCTGTTGGCACTAACTGCAATTTTGCCTTGGAAACCTTCGTCTTACATATATTTCATTCTGACACCTAGTAATAGTATAGTCATTATTTGAAATTATTTCTAATATTGGTTATTTAAATTTTGAGACCTAATTTTCTGAAAAGTTTTTAAGAAAGTCATCATTTCCACTAATACAGATCTTTCCCTGCTGGTTGGGTTCAGTTTGATAAGCTGCCACTTGATTTTCATTTCATACTGTACTCAGTGTATTTAGTTCATTCAATTGCCTCTGAATAGCGTGTGAAAGCTATCATCATTCATCTTTTGAAAAACAGCCTCATAATGAGTTACTTACAGCAGTGTCAGTCATTAACACCACTAATAGAAGATAAGCAATATGGAATGGCAAAGGCTAGAATATAATTGATTTCTTTCTTCTGATCTTTAATTACAAGTGTTAAAAATCTTTCTAGATGTTGAACTCCTTGCAAAATGATGACCTTTCTGCATAATGTTCCAAAAGTCCTGGATTTTAAAAGCAGTTTTATACACCATCTGAGGTTAGGGTCACTGTATTTGGTATTTACATAACTCTTGAACTGCACCAATTCACCTTCCTAGCTTTGGTTTTAAAAAAAGAATATTTTTGGCATGATCTGTGAGAAACAAAGATAAGGGTTTAGAACTGTTTTGTGGAAATTCAGAAGGGTTTATGAAAGTGACAAGATGCAGCCATGTAAGTAGAATATGTTGAGAATTAGCAGTGTGTTTCAGAACCATGAGCATTACTGTCTGAGGCTTATGTAGCTTGCAAAACTAGATACAGGTTGAATTCTGATCTTATACTATTTCAATAATTCAGTGAATTTGTAATTTTGACTTGTCATATTGAAACATGCATTTTATAAAATAAATACACAGCTATAATTTGTGTTATAGAATCTCACAATTTAGTTTTTGCATTCACATGCGTAAGAAATACACTTCCTTTAAGTATTCCTTTTATTGAAAATAGATTTTTTGTATTATATATCGAATTATGGTTTTTGCTGCCTGTTTTCCTTCCAGTTGATCCCAATTTACCACAAATCTGGATCCACCCACTTTCTGTCTCTCATTAGAAAACAAAGAGGAGCTGGGCGGTGGTGGCGCACGCCTTTAATCCCAGCACTCAGGAGGCAGAGGCAGGCAGATCTCTGTGAGTTCGAAGCCAGCCTTGTCTCCAAAGCCAGATCCAGGAAAGGCACAAAGCTACACAGAAAAACCCTGTCTAAAAAAAAAAAAAAAAAACAAAGAGGATTGAGATTGTGTGTAATAGTATAAAATACAATAATATGATAAAAATTAACTTTCACATTTAAATTGGACAAAACAAACAAACAAGAAAAAAAGTACAAGGGCATGCACAAGAAACAAAGATCTACTCTTTTACAACTCAATAATCCCATAAAAATGCTAAACTGCAAGCCCTAATATATAATCAAGGAACAGTATAATTTCAAAAATGTACTATCATATGAGTTTTAGAAAACAAATCTTTTTTTAATTTTTGTATTTTTTAGTTAAAATTTTTTCTTTCCTTTTACATACCAACCCCTGTTCCCCCTCCCTCCCCTTCTCTTGCTCCCCACACTCACCCCCATCCCCTCATCATATGTACTCACTCATAAGTGAATATTAAGCGCAAAGCAAAGGATAACCAGGCTACAACCCACAACCCCAGAAAAGCTAGGCAAAGCGGAGGACACTAAGAAAGAAACACAAAGATCACACCAGAAAAGGGAAAGGATTAAGATCTCATGGGTAAACGGAGAGGGGGGAATAGAGGGGCAGGGATGGGAGGTGGGAACATGAGGGCTCCAGATGACTGAGTTGAGGGAGAGATGCGGAGGGAGAGTAATGAAAGAGATATCTTAACAGTTTTAGAAAACAGATCTTAATTAATTTATTTGCTTATCTATTTTTATAACCTGAATAGAGATCTGAAAACAATCTTGAAAACTGAAAATTAATGTATTTTAAAACAGAAGTTCAGGAAAATATGGGTTAGAAAAAAAAGTATATTTTTACTCAGATGTTATGTGTTAGAGATGTGTTATGAAGAATGCATTAAAACTCGATATAATTGTATTAAATATTTATAGATGTATGATCTAAAGGCATTTCAGTAGAAGATCTCCATAAATGTGAAAGAAAGCAAAGAATCCTTCCACCCATATGAACAGGTCATAAACATGTTCACAGAAGAATAGCTAAAGGGAGAACAATGTCATAGTGTCAGTAATGAGAGAATACCACATTCCCAATACTCAGACCTCATTACTGAAACCCATGTCAATGGTGAAGTCTATGAATTCATAGCACAAAGGGAATCACAAAAGGAGAAGGATTTTGAGCCCAAGATAGTAAGATAATGATTGTTGTGCCAAATGTAGACAACTGGAAATATGAGGCTGCATTTAAAATTGACAGCTGTATGCCAAGGAGTAAATCGGTAATGAGTTCAAAGAGGAAATGAGAACCTTTATAAACAAAGAGCTGAAGAAGGTAAAGGATGTAATGCAAGAATGCTCAGACAAGTTGGGAATGATCCTGTACTGACAGTTTGATGGAGTCCATTGAAAAGAGCACCAATGGTGGGACACCAAGCACAGCCTTGAGGCAGTGGGAGGGGCTTGGACATGCCTCTACTGAATGTACCAGGCTCTGCTGACTCT
>CABHPH010161803.1:8027-36167 GCA_902168325.1 Peromyscus nudipes | reverse complement strand
CTCCCGAGTGCTGGGATTAAAGGCGTGTGCCACCGCCACCTGGCCCCTGGTCCTATCTTTTTAATGTCCTAATTTGGGGAACCCACTGGCCAGTCCTTCTCAGAGCTAACCTCCTGTCTACTGCCCGTACCCAAATCTGCATTAAGGAGGGTTCTTCAGAGGAGCAGGACCAGCATAAAGTAGATATGATTTACTAGATTAGCTTGCGCTTAAGGGCTGTGTAGCCCTACAGTGGTCACTTGTATAATGAAGAAGGCAGCAACCTGTTAGCTCGCAGCCCATGGAGCTAGATGCCTCTAGTCCCAGTCCAATGCCAGGGCCTGGAGCTCCCAGGAGAGCTGAGGATACAATCAATTCACTATAGGTTAAGGAGCTGGAATCTGAGGGCAGGGATAAACTGCCTTCCCTCAGACCCTTGTATCTGGCTGCCCCTTGGAAGCTATGGCCCCCTGGAAGGGTGGGCCTTCATTTGTTAATCTTGTCTGGAAGCATCTTCATAGACACACCCAGATCATGTCTTCTAGGTGATTACAAAATTAGTCAAGCTGACAATTGATAGCAACCATCACAGCTGTGAAGCGCCTCCCAAGGACTTGCAATTGCCTCCTTGGCCCACAGCTGGTGGTACTGTTTAGGGAGGTTCTGGCAATGTGGAGGCAGAGCCTAGCTGCCGGAAGTAATAGCTGCTGGGGTATATCTTGTCTATAAGAAAAGTAACACACTCATTAATGATCATGACCGTATACATCAAAAGTGGGAAGAGGTCTGCCTACACTGAGCAGACATGGGCAGTGTCACCTAACAAAGATACAAGTAACAGGAACTAAACCCAGGTGGTGGCAATGTCAAAGCACATGGCAAAGCATTTACTACCTCAGGTGGCTTGGACAAAGTATGGACTCTGATGTTATGATAAACCATATATCCTGAGGGGTATCAAGTGCTTTGATCTTTCAAGCCTGTTTGTGGAAGAAAAATAGTCAACTGACCTGTCAGAGAAACTTTCCAAGTTTGTGCAAGTTTTAGGACTACTTGGTGACATGTCCAACCCTGCAGCCAAGCCTGCATGTTATCACAGAGGACACATGAGGTCCCAGGTTTCTCTGGAGTTAAGAGATTTTTGAAAACATTCGTTTGTGTGTATGTGTGTGGGGGATGTATGTGTGCCACAGTGCGCATGTGGAGGTCAGAGGACAACTTGTGAGAGTCAGTGCTCTCCTTCCGTCCGTCATGTGGGTCCAGTGGATTGAACTAACGTTGTCCGTCTGGGCAGTAAGCTCCTTTACCTGCTGAGCCATCTCACAGGCCCAACAGACACTTCTATTTTTAATTTATTCCTTAAAGCTTTGAAAGTCTAAGCAGGCTCTGCTGCTCAGTCTTGAATCATAAGATTCATGTCATTCTACAGAGAACAAGGCATACATTTTTAAGTTTTTTGAGACACCGCTTGCTGTGCCATTCAGTTGGGGTCCCAATCTCACAATCCTGCTTTGGTCTCCCAAACCTGGGATTACAGCCATGCACACTGTGCCCAGCTTGACTAGATTTTTTTAAAACCACTTTTTCAATGTTCAGTGTTATCTTTCTCATTGGCTGTGTGGGAGGTTTGTATGATTTTCATTTGTCTGATTCCTTTAGTTATGAAAAATATTTTTAAGGCGAAGCTCTGAGAAATTTCATTATGTGATATTCTAAGAGAATAACTGGATCATGGAGTTCTGTTTGATTAGCAGATGGATAGAGGGCTGAACAAGATTTTATTTAATAAAAGTGTAATAAGAGTATATTGTTTTTCTACATCAATAAGTTTGAACACATACATTCCTAGCAGCTCCTAGAGAGATCCTCACAACCGCAGACATGCCTTAGAGAATTCACAAAGTATTGCTCATCATTGAGAAAGCTGGAACAGTTCAAACATCCATCAAAGGGAGAATATATAAACAGAATCATGGTGTGTTTGTATAATACAGTAGAATACAATACAGCAGTGGAGACGAGTTAGAACTATACATATTAATATGCATGAATTATAAAAATAGAGAATTTAAAAACCATGGGATATATATGATTTCATTTATACAAAGCTCAAAAATAGGTATATGCAGGTAATAAAACCATAAAGAAAAAAACCAAAGGGACAATGTACATGAACTTAAAGATGGTGGTTCCCCTTCTGGTGGAAGGAAGAGGTAGTAATGGGGGAGGGGCCTAGACACGTTCTCCAGGCCTGTTATTTAAGCTGAGTGGTAGGTACAGAGCGCGTTATTCATTTTACTACCCTTTAAATTGTACATACAATTACATACACCTCTCCCTCTACTGTTCAGGGCTTTGCAAATACTAGGCAAGTGTTCTCCCACCTGGTATACTGGGAGCTCCACTCCCAGACCGAAATTCTATTAGATTATACATCATTCGAAATCAAGGTGATTTTCAAAATAGTGACTGTGACATGGAGGTGGCATATTTTGGCTGTGGCGATGGAGAAGTTTCACTTTGTCATAGCAGGACTCCAGGGGACATTGTAGAGGAGATCCCCTGTGCTACCTGCTGATAGGAAAGAGGGAATTCGATGTTGAGGCATGGGGAGTAAAATTGTTAGAGACAAAGTCCGGAAAGTCAATGGTGGGGGACATTTGACAAAAGTAGGGAGCACCTCCCATGGTAGCAGTGTCTCTGGAGACAAATTCTGTGAGCCTGGAGGTTGAGAGATGAGAGGCCAATTGACCCGACATCTTTGTACTGAGGCATCAAGTGAGGGTCTCAACCAAGCTTCCAACAAGGGGAAGCTGACTTCCAAGGGACCAAGAGTAGGCCATGGTGCAGTGGTGAGTGCCTGCTGCTTTGTGGACAGAGACATCAGGCCAAGCCAACCCACACAGAGGCAGCTAGACTCTGGCAGAATCTATATCCCAATCGGGCTAGCCAGCCAGATAATTTTAATAAAGGGAAACTGAAGTGGCAGAGGGACCTGAGGAGGAAATGATTTAGTTGCTGGCCATAGGATTTGGTTTGGGTGAGAGGAGAAAGAGGTGGGTTTAGAGGGGAGACATTAGTAATTGCTAGGTTTAATGCTTTGGGTTCTTGAAAAGGCCAATGACTTCTTGTAGTGCAGTGGACCAGGTAAGCCTAAAGTTAATGGTCAGAAATGCTTGGAACGAAGATTCCAGAAGTGACCAGGCATGGCTCATGCCTTTAATCTCAGCACTTGGGAGGAAGAGGCAGGCGGATCTCTGAGTTCAAGGCCAGCCTGGTCTACAAGATTCCAAGACAGCCAGGGCTACACAAAGAAAACCTGTCTTGAAAAAAACAAACAAAAGATTCCAGAAGTGGTTTAGAACATTCCTAGTGTTCAGGGTTAAAGTGATAGAACCGGAGACATTGACAGTGATTATTACCTGGGAATGGATGGTGAAGCGTGTGGGCGTAGAATGATGATGAACATGATTGAGGGGGGGGGGGCAACTAGGGGGTCAGGGTGCCAAGATGACAGAGGCAAATGGCATGGACCATCTGTGGGGATGTAGTCACTGGGAATGAGGACAGGAAAAGGCTGGAGAGGAAGACAGCAAGAGCAGAAGAGTGGGAAGCAGCAGGTAGCATCTGGTGAAACTGGACAGCTCAGGTTCAGTTGGCTAGAGGCTCCGTAGTGGAAAGGACAGAAGCAGAAATGGAGAACACAAAGGTTTCGAGGGCTTCTCAAGGGCCAGGGTGTGGCTGAGAGATGCTTCTTAGAACACCCCAAGTGTCACCTACTAAAGCATTTTTGCCTGCCACACTGGAAGAGGGAATAGTAAGGATGGACAGCTGGCCGATGAGGCGATGTGCAGGGTCCCTGGGGTCTGAGCAGTTTGGGTCTTTGGCGATGAGACATAAGCATGGATGGCTGATTGATGGAGGTGGCCCTTGGATAAAACAGTCCAGCCTTAGCCTATGGACTAGGGGCTTCTAGACAGTTTTCTCTAAAGTGCTCAGGTTCAAGTTTTATTTTGTGGTTACTTTTTGAATCATTTGTATAGGTTGACTCAAACCCATCAAAAACTTGGGAAATCCTGCCTCCACCTCTACTGAATTTTGTAGGGGAACCAATGACTAAGTCCTCCAATGGTTCACCTATCTAGGCTGCTGGACAGTCACTTTAACCAGGAAATCTGTGTGATTTTAGGCTAATAACCACTCAACTGTGTTTGTGACACACAGGATGTTGTGATAAATGAAATGTATTTAAGTGACCTAGCACATCCCCAAACACGTCAGAGGTAGAACAAAAGGATTTTGCTTTTTCTTTTGTCTTCAGTCTAAGGTAGTAATTTGTTTTTTTAAAAAAATATTTGTGGGGGCAATGCTAGGGTATTCCTGTGGTGTCTGTTCACTGATGCTGGCAGAAGAGGAAGGTATATGTTTCTTATACTTGCTTTGGCCAAGTCTGACAGCCTCTGCTCACTCAGGCCATATTCTAGTTTTGCCACTGGAAAGTTCCAGCTCATATTTGAGGGGATAAGGACAGGCCACCTACACTGAGCCCACAACCCCAGGTGGACCAAACTACCTTAAAATTTTTTTTAAAATGAGTGTTTTGCCTGCATGTATGTCTGTGCACCATGTGAGGTCAAAGAGGCAGAAGAGGACTTCAGATCCCCCAGGGACTAGTTACAGGAACCCAGGTTCTCTGGAGGAACGGCCAGTGTTCCTAACTGCTGAGTCACCACTCCAGCTCCAAACTGCCTTTCTTAATTTGTTATTCACCTCATACATGTATTTGGAACAGTCAAGCAAGCTGCATTCAAGCTGCTTTGAGGAGTTTGGTTTAGCAACCTGGGTAACTGTACCCAAGTCCTCCAACTCATGTGGGTCCTATGGGTAGCCTGAGATCTGAGATACAGTTAGGGCTTCAGAAGTAGATCGAGGCTGTCCCAGCACTAAACCCACTGCCTGCCTGTGAGTTTGGAATATGATAGAAGACAAGATGATAGCCAATGTCTTCCTCAACCTGGAGGTCCATTTCGAGTGAATGCTCCCCAGTGTGAGGGGCCAGGGCAATGCTTTGAAATGGCAGCCCTCAACAGCATGGGAGGGGGTCACTCTCAAGTGGGACTATGAATTCTTTCCAGCCAGGGCAGGGCTGCAGAGCACATCAAGGCTCATCTGGTCTCTGGAAATAAGTAGGTCCCTGAGCCAGTGGAGAGGAGTTCTAACATTTCTTTAGTGTCCCCTTGGTTTGGACAGGAAGGAAATTGTTCAAATTTGCAGTTTGAGTCAAGGTGTGTTGAGAGGAAGTAGACAGGTTTGAGAATGCTTTGCAGTTCTCTGTTGTAGAATATTTGTTTAACTAGGCAAAGATGTGTTGCATTTGTTTAACTAGGCAAAGATGTGTTGCATTTGTGTTAATAAACTTAACCTGGGCTCCGAGAGGCAGTTAGCAACTAGCTGACAGGAAGCAGCAGGGAGGAGTGGAGCATGGGTTTTTCAGTCGGGGAGGTGTGGAAGGAGAGACACTTCTGGGACCCCAGCAAAGACAGGAAGTTAACCAGTTGCTACTCTCTCTGAGCCGGCAGGTTTTCACCCTAGCCTTTGAATCTGGAGTTTTATTAGAACTACAGAGATTTAGGTAAAGCCGTCACTGGGGGGACAGAATTCCCCCCAGGCTACAGCCTGAGCAGCAGGGCTGCTAGGAGTTTAAAGTGCAGCCCCCGGGACAAAGGTAAAAGAGAAGTTCTGTTTGCTATCTTAAGAAAATAAGTAGCTGTTTGCTACTAATTGACCTTTTAGAAAGTATAGGAAGTCATTAATCTTCCTTAGCACAGACTTCCAGAAAGTCAGAGCAAGGCCAATACACGGGTAAATTTAGGGACAATTAAAAAATAGGTAACTGTTCCCTAGTATTATTGGCATTCTTTTTGGAGGGAGTACCTTTAAGTTGTTTTTAGCAGATCTGAGTCTATTAGGAAATTATGGGAAGTGTCCCATTGAGTGTCCCTGAGGTGAGAAGAGCCTAGTTAGAGTAGATCGATCACTCTTTTTTGGCAGAGTGGACAAATCTTGGTAGACCATAAAAACTACTATCATTTACTTGATAAGACTTAATTCGAGGGGAAGAGTTTAAACCAGGGGAGGGAAACACTGAGCAAGGTACAAAAAGGCCAATGGAGGTGAAGGCCAAGGTTCAGGTTGGAGTACCAAGCAGAAGAGGCTAATGGAAACTAAGGAGCACACGCAGACGGGCTCCTACTTCACTGCTGAAGGGGTTGGGAAAGCCTCTAGTCGGCCCACTCTGCCTCCATTCTCCAGAAATCGGCGCTGCTACTTGCTGCCTGTGCCCAAGAGTAATTACCATTTGAGGGAGGGAAGCTGTGACTACAAGAAAGACATGTCACAGAAGGGGCTGGCCACGTTCCTGCAGAGCAGATGGGACTCCTGGATTGTACAAACAACCCCTTCCCAGCACAAGTACAGAACAGCATTGTCTCTTAGAGGTCAGAAAGAACTATAAAACATTTCTTATAAAAGTAGTTTTTAATAAATTGATGTATTTCAATGTTGTAACATGATAGATAACCCAATGCTATATCAAGGTAGCAAAAGTGAAGGTTCCTGGTGTTTATAAACACTGTGAATGACAGTACACTTGCATTCAACTTCACAAGAATTTCTCTTCAGGTCCATGAAGATTCATTGACAGCTGTCCACCTGTTGACAGTGGAGATGGGTGTGGAAAGACTGAGCAGACAATGACAGTCTAACAATGAGCTATACTCTCAAACCATACTGACAAGAATGGGACGTAATGGCAGGATGGCCAACTGCTGACAAAACTAACTTTAAATTAGTCACTTGAAGCAAACATAGCATACAGCAAAGCTACAGGAAATATCTAGTGGAGCAAGAAAACAACACATGGGTTGGAGCCCTGAAGCAGTGAACGTGTTTCTACCCGTCTTGTGATAGAAGCAGCCATGGAAACAGAGTTCTGCAGCTCTCCGTGGTGCCTAATCTCCACACACACACAAGGCTATCAATGGACTAACCCTGGAATCCCTGCTCTGTAAGATGCTGGTGATGGGTAAGTATGCTATTGCTGTGAGTCAGAGCAATGGTTGGCTAGAGTTCAGGCCTGGAGGTGCTCTAGAACAATCACCACCTTCTACAGCCCCACGTTACACTTCTAAAGCTGATGCCCTCAGTCGTATTTAAAACGAGTACCAGAAACGAGCTGTCTGATCTTTTACCGCTATTACTGTTCAACCTACCAGTAGAAATGGTCTCACTTGGTTACAACTACAGAAGCTGTATTTGACTCCATGGATCACATGTAAATTCATGACCAGAGTTTTGACTTGGGATTTTTTCTTATAAGTTCTGGTTGAGAACAAGATTGCTTTCTTCCAAGGGCAAGAAAAGGGAAATTAATTTAGCCTACTCTTAACTTGCACTGTAGAGAAGGTCCTCACTAACTGAGATTTTCTTTCTCTTTCAACCTCAGGTACACTAGACTGCAAGGAATCTCATGTCCAGAATTTGACCTGCTGATTTTCGGGTAACTGGAGCAGGCACTGTTTATTTCCCAGAAGACCTTTGTACCCCTTCAAACTTCAAATGCTACAGACAGACGTGAGGACAGAAAGTTACTTGTGTGTCGAGCTGCTGAAATATGGGTGAGCACTGAGGAGCTGTTCCTGGCTTTTTACCCAGAAATGTCTGAGGGGCCATTCCCTTCGCTCAACAGCAGATTCAAAACATTTATATCTCAATGGGTTACAAAACACCATGATCCACATTATTAATAAATAAAAAACCCCAAGTCAACTGTACCAAGCATTTCCTACTAACCTGGGCTGGAGGGCTAGGGCTCTTCTTTTAGTGAACAACCTCCTGTAGAGCATTAGTGTTTTGTCCTAAGTCTCATTTTCAGACCTGAACCAAGTCAACTCTTCATAAAGACTGCATATTCTGTCCTGCTGCATGGTTCCTGAAACACATGCTCTGCCCCTCATGGAGCAGAGTAACTTGCAACGGCTTTCTTCTCTGGAAACAGAACAGTCAAACAGCACAAAGTGGCTTCATTTTCCTTAGGCCAGAGTTTATAACCCAAGGTTTACTTTCCCTAAAGAGGGTGTGCTTATGTTAAGTGTCAATCAAAATCGGCTCATGGAAAAGTTAAAGATGTAATTTACTCAAAGTATGTATCCTCACATAGAGAAATGTTGATTTTCAAATAATGAAGTATCTAAAGCTGCAGTCAGTGCCTTGGATGTTTCTACGCTGCATCCACTACTTTACACAGGACACTCACTCTTAAGGCAGAACATTGATTGTGACATGTAATGATTGGTTCTTACATCCAAGGGTCAACGGAGGGTAGACTCTAGCAGACAACTTCCTTACTAAAGAAGACTTAGCTGTAGCGACAACTTCATTCCTAAGATTATGTTATGTATGAGACACACATTTGAGAGAACATAAAAAGATGAATTTAAGACACACAAAAATATGATTTTTCAACAAGAGAGCAATGAAAATAGAATTTCTATTAGGAGGCGAAACTATTCTCATCATGAACTAATAAACTCCAACAAGCCATTTCTGATATGGTGTACACAAAGTATTAAATATTAAAGAATTACCTTTGGGGTGTGTGTTTCTTTAGACTCTAGTTTTCAATGTCTAGTATAAAAGGTAGCCTGACTAGTTAAAAAGCAGTTTAATGTCAGTTTGTACTGCTGCTCAGGAAGCTAGGTTAGGATACTCCCACCCCACCAAAACATCCTGTGCAGGGAGTTTAGTATGTATTAAAATAAAAATGAAGCCCCTCCCCCCCACATGTGCAAAAACACTTGTCAGTTAATAAGAGTGTCTTCCATGAAAACATCTTCATTATAGAATTGAGGCATCAAGCCAGCAGATACAAGAATACCACCCTGCTGAGGTGGGCATATTTGGGATGAAAACCAGCTGCTCCACGGGCACCTTGGGAAATGTGCTACTCAGAATAGGAAGGGGGTGGAGAGGAACTGACCCAGGGCCCCAAACCCTTGGGCTATGTGTGTGCTCCTTCATGTCAGGCCAGTTTGGATTCCTGTATCTGGGTGCCAAAAATGGTAACAAAACAAATACAAATCTAACACATAGCTCTTAAGCAGGTGATGGGAACTAACCATGTAGGTACTTCTTCATGTGCCTACTTTTTATGCTTTAGCTCTGGCAATTTTCAGGATGTGTACAAAGATGACCTGCCTAATATTTGAAGATGAATATTTTCTTCTTTCACGGTGGCAGAAGTCCATGCAAGATTTGTAAACAGTGATACAAAATACTGTAAACGTAATTTAACAGAGCTTGTAGAAAACAGAGGAAGTGAATCCAAATTTACAAGTGGATTTAAAAAAAAAAAAAGAGGGCAGCTTCTTATAAAGTTTTCCCTCTGCGCCAAGTGATTTTTCTTCTTCTTTTTTTTGTTTTTGTTTTTGATTACAAATATAATCCTGAGCTGAAAAACTGGGATTTGGGGGAGAGCCATCTTTGCATACAAAATATCCAAAGGACATTTACTCTGTTTTCTTTTCTCTAGTGATATTCAACTGCCAGAGACAGTTCTGAAGGTGTGACTTTGGAGATGCTCATAGTTTAGTGTGACGCCCAGTTCTGGCACCAGCTGCAGCACTTGCCATGGCAGCGGAAGCAGCTGCATCCTCTGCTTCTTCCAGTTCATCCTGGAGCTCCTGGCTGACACTGGACTGCAGTGCAGCAGGAGTGAGCCACTCCTTCGGGAGGCAACTCTGTAGAAAGGGGATACAGGAGCTGAAGTAGGCCAGTCGGTTGATCCAGCGAGGAATCTCTTTCCCACAAAGTATCTAAGGAAGAGAGAGCTCTGGGTTAGGGAGGAGAGATTAACGCTGACTATCCTGCTAAGGGGTGGGTGGCTGTAGAGAAAACATACTGCAGACCAGCTTGTGGGGCTGCCACTCCAGGCTGCTGACAAGCAGCACCTTAACTCAGGAGCTAGCACCCTTCTCGAACCCCCTTCCTTTCTTTCAGCTGTGTACTTTTTTACAATTGTGACATCAAGCTAACTCAGTTTGGTTTCTGTCTTGGATCCTTGAACTACTTTGAAACACGTAAAATTACTTTGAACAGTGTACAGAAGAAAAAGGCTTGTTAGTACAAAACGCTATTAGACTAAGAGAAGCCCCAGGCTGTTAGAAGAGCCAGTCTTGGGTATTCCTGCCAAATCTTTCCCAGGTTCTTTTCTACTCTTCGGTTTCTACCATCCCACTTTTCCCTGGGCTGCATTCTACGCTTTTGCTTTCAACCCTGACCCATCTGTTTCAAGGACGCTCAGACGGTCCAGAAAGAAGTATCCCCAAATGAAGACTAGCTCCACGATGCCCTGGCAGAGGGACTATAGCCAGATCAAGGCACGGAGGCCTGGGCAGGCTTCAGCCTGGGGACTTTAGGGGGTAGAAGTGGGTGTCAGCTGATAACCTGCTGAATTTTCTCTGCCCACTTCTCCTTCTTATAATCCTTAGGACTAGGAGTCTTCTCCCTCCTATTTCAGAGAGTGGGAAGCAGCTCAACCAATGCTGACTTCACTCTGTATCGTCTTGGCTCTCACAAAAAACTGGGCTCAACTGAATTCACGTTTCACTGCCACTTTGAAGGTTTGCCTCTAGTCATGCTAAAGACTATGATCACATGATCTGAAACTAGTATCTTAAAATATCTGCAAATATTAGGCTAATGACTTTGGAAGAAGGTTTCGAAGTTTCTTACACCAAAGAGATAGTTACCATTTAGAAAGCTAGCAACTGCAACACTTTCCCGTCAGGATTCAGCAGCACTCCTTAACCCCTTTTCTATCTTAGCTAAAAGGAAAATGAGGTGGCTTCACTTATGGACAGGTGGTGTGTTCTGACCATTTTTGATTACCTACCATCTATCACAGTGCCTAAGAGTGGAGTGAAGCAGATGGGTACTTAGATATGTTTAAAGAGTATTTATGTGGGCAAGATGTGGGAGACAGCTGAGCAATGAACTTATTTGATACCGTTCCCATCTGTCTACTCCTAAATGCACTGTCTTATATTTGAGTAGACCTAAGAGTTACCTGCACAGAGATTAACTACTAAGAAGTACTTATGAAAACTTAGGTTAACATGACAGCCACTGCTGCCCATTTCACACTCTCCTCAAATTTTCCTTCTATTCAGCAATCTGTTCTCCTCCACATACCTTTGTGTTTCAGGGAAGCTGACTTGACCCCAGCTCTTGGGGTTGGGGAGACTGGCCAATCTAAAACAGTCTGTAATATCCAGACATGTCTATTTAAGTACAGCCTATGGCTCTTGGTTACAATGAGAAGAGGCAGAGAGCTAAGGTCATGAATGGTTCACAAGCCTAAAACATCCAGTAGCTGTCTCTTTCATAAAAAGTTTGCCCATTCTTGGGTTGATGTTGGATTTCTTTTTTAAATTTCCATTTTAAAGAAAGTATTTTATGTATAAGTGTTTTACTTGCATGTATTCCATGTGTGTAGAAGAGGGCTTCAGACCCCTAAAACTAGAGTGTAAATTACCATGTCGGTGCTGGGAATTGAACCTGGGTCCCCAAGAAGAGCAGCTAGTGCTTTTAACTGCTAAATCATCTCTCCAACAACCTTGGGTCTATGTTTTGAAAATTCTTGAGTCAAAGTCCATTAGCAGGTTATTTAGCATTGTAACCATTTTTTTTTTAAAGTGAAACAGACTTGCCGGGCGGTGGTGGCGCACGCCTTTAATCCCAGCACTCGGGAGGCAGAGGCAGGCAGATCTCTGTGAGTTCAAGGCCAGCCTGGGCTACCAAATGAGTTCCAGGAAAGGCACAAAGCTACACAGAGAAACCCTGTCTCGAAAAACCAAAAAAAAAAAAAAAAAAAAGTGAAATAGACTGTTAATAGTGAGGTAATTGTGATACTTGTCTTCTATGCATTTGTACAAACAGGGGCATAATATTTTTTACTATGGCTATTCATCAAATAGTACTTGGTTTATACTGTGTGAAGGGTAATGTCAACTGGATCAATGACCAAACAGAGAAGACTCTGGGCAGGTCTGTGAGAGAATATCTAGGCTAGATCATTGAGGTAAGGAGATGTACCCTAAATGAGGACAGTACCATTCATGGGCTGATGTCCCAGATACTGCACAAAAAGGAGAAAGGAAACATAGCACCAGACTTATCACTCTTTGTTGGGAACATTATTTTAAGGTGCATTACTTTTGTTTATGTTGTTTAACTCTGTGAAGTTGTGTTGCTGTGCCTGTCTAAAACACCTGATGGTCTAAAAAAGAGCTGAGCTGCCAATATCAAGGCAGGAGAAAGGATAGGCGGGGCTGGCAGGCAGAAAGAATTAATAGAAGGAGAAATCTGGGAGACGAGAGAGATCTAGGATCGAGAGGAGGAGGACATCAGGGGCCAGCCACCCAGCTACACAACCAGCTACGGAGTAAGAAGGAAAGGTATACAAAAAATAGAGAAAGGTAAAAGCCCACAGGCAAAAGACAGATGGGTTAATTTACAGTTAGGAAAAGCTGGCAAGAAACAAGCCAAGCTAAGGTCGGGCATTCATACGAAATATTAAGACGCCCTGTGTGTGATTTATTTGGGAGTTGAGTGGCAGGTCCCCCAAAAGAGTAAAGAACAACAACTCTGCTTCCTACTGTAGACGATGGAGCCATGCCTTCTCTGCCATGATGGACTTCCCTTTAACTACATGTCACAACAAACTCTCTTGTTTTGTTATTATTTTTTTTTTTTAACTTTTCTTCCCCAACTCTCTCCCTCTCTTTTAAATTTATTTATTCCTATTTTATGAGCATTGGTGTTTTACCTGTATATATGTCTGTTTGAGATTGTCAGATTCCCCTGGAACTGGAGTTACAGACTGTTGTGAGCTGCCATGTGGGTGCTGGGAATTGAACCTGGGTCCTCTGGAAGAACAACCAGTGCTCTTAACTGCTGAGCCATCTCTCCAGTCCCTCTTGTTTTATGTTGTAAATAAAAAAAATTGTGTGTGTGTGTTGTACATATGTATGTAAGTACACATATGCCATGATGTGTGTGGTTAGAGGTAACTTTTTGGAGTCAGTTCTCTCCTTTTACCATGTGAGTCCTGGGGATCAAGCTCAAGTTGCCAGACTTTGCAGCAAGTCCCTTTACCTGCTAAGCCATCTTGCTGCTCCTTAAAGTTGCCTTTGTCAGAAATTCTGTCACAGTAATAGAACAAGCAATGAATAAAAACCAGTACCAGGAGTGGGGCTGCTGCTCTACTAAACCACTGGATGAGCCATTGGAACTGGTTTATGGGAGGAATGTTGAAGACTTTTGGAATTTCAGGCTAGAAAAGCCCTTGAACTTTGTAAGCAAATCTTAATGGGCCACTCCTGTGAGAGCTTGGAAGAATGTTGAGAGAAATGTAGATGGTGGGGTCCCAGCTTATGAGGTTGCAGAGGGGACCACAGACTCTCATCAATGACTGGGCTAGAAGCCATCCACATGATATTCTGGCAAAGGATTTGGCTGCATTTTACCCATGTCATGAGAACTTGAGTGAGGTTAAATATAAGAGTAATGGGCTAACTAGTCTGACGGGAGAAATTTCAGGGCAGGATAGCATTTAGGCTATGATGTGGCCACTGATTTCTGCTGTCATCTAGCTCTATAGCCAGAGAGACCAAAAGTGAAGCAAAGACATTAAAAATGTGCAGTTTGTGCAGGAAAGAGCATGAGCAAAGTTTTTTTTTTTTTTTTTTTGAGAAAGGGTTTCTCTGTGTAGCTTTGGAACCCTGTCCTGGAACTCACTCTGTAGACCAGGCTGGCCTTGAACTCACTGAGATCCACCTGCCTGTGCCTCCTGAGTGCTGGGGTTAAAGGTCTGCACCACCAGTGCCTGGTGAGCATGAGCAAGTGTAAAGTTGCAACTGAGGCCCTTGTTGAAGAGAGGCTTAATTATTAAGGAGAAACCTATTCGGCACTGGGGCAATGGGAAAGGTGCCCGGAGACAAGACCCTACCCATCAAAGCTCAGCCTTGTGAAACGCAAATTCATCTGACAGGAGGAAGTCTAAACCAAGAACGTAACTGAAAGGGTTCCTTGTTCCTGAAAAGCAATGGCCAGGGAAGTGTCTGCCCAGGACTGACACGCTGAAGTTGCTACACTGTGGTCCAAGGAGGCTACATCCTGAGCTGGCAGCAGAACTTGGTAGTATCATCCACACAGAACTGGTTTCTGAGGCATAAAAGACATAACACTGTGTGAATCGTGGAATCTTATACTATGGTTTCAGAAAGGCAGGCCATGTATGGCAGGATTGGAATTCCTGAGAGGTCAGCCTGTATAAAGCTGTGAAGGTAAACCCTAGTTCGAAATGGAGACCTCAGTTAGTTGGAGATGCCAGAATCATGTCGTCTGCCAAGGAAAGCTGCATGTACGAAGTGGAACTGGCACATGACAGTGTAAGTGCTGAGGCAACAGAGCTTGGGGAGTGGTGCTATCCAAGCCCTTTAGGTCACAAATGCGTCCAACAGGAGCCCCAAACGCCAATATGGAGCTATGGGATTTGGTGTTTTCCTTGTTGGTTTTTGGTCTTGCTTTGGTTTGATCATTCTTTGCTATGCCCCATTTCTTCCTTTTAAAATAGAATATTTACTTTGAGCCACTGTATGCTGGAAGTAGGTAACTTGGTTTTATGTGAGAAGGGCTTACAGTTAAGAGATTACAGTTATACTTTTCCCCCACCTTGAGACAGCCCAGGCTGTCCTGGATCTTGCTCTGTAAACCAGGCTGTCCTCAAATTCACAGAGATCCACCTGCCTCTGCCTCCTGAGTGCTGGGATTAAAGGTATGAGCAACCACTGCCTGGCTACAGTTATACTTTTATGTTGTGGTGTTGGAACTGCTAAATACTATAGGGACTTTTGAAACTGGACTGAATGCATTTTGCATTATGAAATGCTACAAGCTTCTTGGAATAAGGAGAAGTTATGACTTACAAGTGTTAAGTTTGAGTATCAACTAGACAAGGAGTGAAAATATGACAGTTAATAAATATTGTCAACTTTATATGATTGAAGGTAAGCAAACAGATAAACCTCTGGGCATGTCTGTGAGGGATTATCTAGATTAGGTTATTGAGGTGGGAAGACCTACCCTAAATGTGAACAGCATGACTCATGAGCTGAAGTCCTGGGCTCGTTTCTCTCTGTTTCCTGACTGGGGATGCAATGTAATCAATCAGCAGCTCCAGGCTCCTGCTGTCATGCCTTCCCTGCAGTGATGGACTTCCTGTACTTTAAAATAAACTCTCATTTTTTTCCCCCTTCTCTTTGAGATAGGGTTTCTCTACACAGTCCTGGAACTTACTATGTAGACCAGGCTGGCCTCAAATGCACAGATACCTACTTGCCTCTGCCTCCTGAAACTCTTACTTTTTAAAGTTACTTCTGTCACAGCAATAAATAACTAATGCCTACAGAAAAATCATCTTGCTTTTAAACACAAATCTAGCAATCCTAGGAAGCTCAGTGATACACTGATGAAAATATGAAGAGGTATGCACAGGAGTATTCATTACAACACTCTGCGTGACATCAAAAAGACTAGGCTAACTCAAGCACCAGCAGTAAGAAACTAGTTTAATGTAATACTGTCATATGAAGACTGTTTAGCTGAGAAAAGAAATGAGCATCTCTATATATCTATATATAACTACAGAATGAACTCTAGGACATAAATAGGCCCCCTTATCTGTGATTTTACTGCTGCAATTTCAGTTATAATCGGTCAACTTTAGTGTAAAAAACACTTTTAAGAAAGACTACATCAGCCGGGGCGGTGGTGGCGCACGCCTTTAATCCCAGCACTTGGGAGGCAGAGGCAGGTGGATCTCAGTGAGTTCAAGGCCAGCCTGGGCTACAACACAAGTTCCATGACAACCAGGACTGTTACACAGTGCTGTGGGATGCAGAAACATGAAGTAGGAATTCAGCTGACTATGACAAAGCTATCTCTGGAAGAAGCCAAGGGTCCTTCCAGAGGATAAAGCCAGGGCTTACGGAGTCTTAGTAATACCGGCTTTTGAATATTAGCCATTTCCTGCTATGAATTTCTCATGTGCTATTGTAGCCTTTCCATTCCTAGAATGGTGTGTTTGATCATTCGTTGGGCACAATTTCCCCTATACAGTTTGAGTATTAGGATAACATTCCCCAACTGTGCTAACAGCAGTCACACAGCCAGACACCTAACTTCAGGCCTTTTTGTAATCATCATCATTAACAACACCCAGCCAGGACCTTCTCTGGACAAAAGTATCTTATCTGAGATACTCCCCAGACTTTCTAAGAACAGACTGCAGATAGATAGCATCCAGACTATCTGTTAGAGAAGGCCAGGCGGATGTGCTAATTAAGCTTAACCTTCTTCTTCCAAGTGCTATCTCTAACAATTAACTCAGAACTAAAGGGCTTTTACATACCAGGTACATCAAGCTGTGACACAGGTTGCCTAGTTACCTAGCTACACTTCCCCCACCCTGCCAGAAAATGGGCAGCAGAGTTAAGCTGAGAAAGATATGGCTCCAAAGGAATAAAAGGCAGTTTTATTTTCACTCAGTGACTTATTGAATCCTAACATTTTACCTAACCACTTCTAAGACTATAGTTTGAGCACATATATCCCCCTTTTCAGATCTATTAACTGAATTTAGCCTTTAGTTGATTCATTCCCCATTAGCCACTTCCCTTTTGGGTTGTTATGATAGCTGACAATTACTGCTCTTTGTGTAGATCTTATCATCCCTCCTTTTGAAGCTGAGGAATTCAAGCCTGGTGACCTTGCCTTAGCCAGAGCATGGGTATAGAACTGTAAACCTCAGAGACCAGAGAAGACTACACGGAGGAATGAAAAGAATGAGATGGAAGATGAGGAAGAGCTAGATGGGGAAGAACAAGATGGGAAAGAACAAGATGGAAAAGAACCAGATTAAGATAGAACTGGATGGGAGAATTAACATAGAACTTAAAGAGAACAGCAGAAAAGTGTAGAGAGAAATCAGGCAAGAAAGGACTAAGTATAAGAGCAGAAAAGAAGCTGTGGAGAGAGAGAACTGACTCAGAAGAATGAAGTGAATGGACTAAAGTTTCATGTATATAGATTTATTTGATATCATCAAAGATTAGATCCCTCAGCTGGTTGCAGATTTGTCCACAGACCCTGGGAAAAGACTATTGAGGGGCTGGACCTCAACAGTCTTTGTTAACACAGAGAAACCCTGTTGTGGTGGCGGGGGCATGGGCGGGGGTGGGGGGGAGGGAAAAAGGCTACATCAAACCTTTAACACCTGTATTTGTAAGGCAGAGGCAGAGAGCCAGGCAGATCTCTGTGAGCTCAAAGCCAGCCTGGTCTACATAATGAGTTCCAGGCTAACCAATCTATGTAGAGAGACTCTGCCTCAAAAAAAAAAAAAAAAAAAAAAAAAAAAAGACTACATCTGTATAACTTTGTTACAGCACAGTGTGATGTTTTGTTGTTAAATTTCACTGCAGGTATTTATGTGTAGTGGTTTGAATAAGAAATGTTCCTTAAAGTCTCAGGCATTTGAATACTTAGTCCTGTTGGTGGCACTGTTTGGCAAGGCTCAAGGCTCAGGAGGTGTGGCCGCGATGAGGAAATACGCCACTGGGGCTTAGAGCTTAAGACCTCACCTACTCCCAGTGTGCTCTTTCACCACTTGCAGTTTGTGGTTCAAGATGTGAGCTCGCAGCATCCAGCTCCTGCCGGCATGCCTGCTACTTGCTGCCCTGCTTCCCCACCACAATGGACTCTTACCCTCTGGAACCGTAAGCCAAGTAAGCCCTTCCTTCTAGGCTGCCTAGAACATGGTGTTTTATCACATAAATAGAAAAGTAATATATCATGTATACAAAAACTATAGTATAAGTTAGGTATGGTGGTGGCACATGCCTTTAATCCTAACATTCAGGAGGCAGAGGCAAGTGAATCTCTGTGAGTTCCAGGACAGACTGGTCTACAGAGTGAGTTCTAGGGATACCCAGAGAAAACCTGTCTGAAAAGAACAAATATGCTATCTATTAACAAGAACAAGGAAAATTCAAAATTCAGGTAGGCAATTAAAATATACCAAGCAAAAAGTTTCAGTAGAGTTTGTGAGTTTGAGGCTTGCCTGGTCTACAAAGCGAGTTCCAGGACAAGCTCCAAAGCTACACAGAGAAAAACCCTGTCTCAAAAAAACAAATGAAACAAAACAAAAGTTTCAGCAGCTAAGAAGTACAAACCCTCACACCACACAGGGTTTCTCTGTGTAGCCTGAGCTGTCCTTGAACTCACAGAGATCCACCCGCCTTTGCCTTCCCAGTACTGGGAATAAAGGCATGTGCCACCACTGCCCAGCGCTAACAGTTTTTTAACCTTTATTTATTTTTTTTTAAGTTAAGAGTTTCAGTGTGTTATGGTCTGAATCTTTAACATTACCTCAAGGTTCATGTACTAAGTGTGGTTGCTAGCTCAGGGCACTACTGGAAGTACAGAACTTGGAAGGGGTAGGGTCTAGTGGAAGAAGTGTGGTTGGGGTAGCAGGACTGCCCTTGAAGGGATACTGGGTACTAGTTCCTTCTCTCTTGCTAGGATAAGCTGCTTTGCTCTTCTGTGTAGTTCCCACCAAGGCATACTGTGCACAGGCCCCAACCAATGGCAATCCACTATGAATAGAAAATGTCTTTTTTTCATGTATTTGTCATGGTTATAAAATTCGAACATAAGGATATAATCAAGTGAGTAAGAGGCAATTATCTGTCGTCATTCTACCCACTATAAAAGAATGAGCAGAATCACCACTTAAAACATTGCTGACTCTAAAACTGCCAACTCTAGGGGCTGGAGAGATGGCTCAGAGGTTAAGAACACTGGCTGCTCTTCCAGAGGTCCTGAGTTCAATTCCCAGCAACCACATGGTGGTTCTGGAAAGACCAGCCATATTGGATACAGAAATACAGTAATTTTATGCACATGAGGAATCAGAGAAAAAATACCAAGGTTGAATATAGTGACACAGAGAGTACACCAGGAAAGTGTTATCTGCAGAACCTTTAGACAAAATTGATTTACCTCTGATAAAGCTGAAGAAAAGTGATTGCAGTTTTTGTGCATCAAATGGTAGGCATTGCCTTTATACTCTTTCCCCAGCTCTTCTACAATTTTTTCTATATCGTCTTCTAGAAAGTCCGTACTCCCTAAAACAACAGCTTCTCTTAAAGAACAAAAAACAAGATAAAGCAGTTTCGATCAAGTTATTTATAATAAGCATTATTAAATACTTGCTTATTTCCAAGTATATTGCAATAAATAAATCAAAATTAACATATTTAGACTAAAGGTGAGTAAGATATTTAGTAATTTCAATGACTTTAATTTCTATTTTGCTTTATGAAACATTTATTATTAGAGAATCAGATTTAAGCTAAAAACACTCCTGTTATACACTCATAGCAAAGAGTTGGCCATATTTTCACTAAGGAAAAAACTCTTGGTATTAACCACTCTTTTTTTGGGGGCGGGGGAGGGTTTCAAGACAGGGTTTCTCTGTGTAGCTTTGGAGCCTATCCTGGAACTCACTCTGTAGCCCAGGCTGGCCTTGAACTCACAGAGATCCACCTGCCACTGCCTCCTGAGTGCTGGGATTAAAGGTGTGTGCCACCACTGCCCGGTGGTATTAACCACTCTTGTGTTGCACTGAGACAAGTCATGAAACCTGGCTAAATTTTAAAATATATTATTCAAAACATCAAATAAAAACACTTAAATATATTTCCTGGAAATGTAACAGATATTACTCAATGAAAGGCAGAATTTTAGATATAAGCTAGTTGTAAAGACAGCTAATAATTATTAGAAAGTCATTTTATCAGGCACAAATGGGGACTTAGGGGCATCAGTGCTGAGCTATAAGAGCTATGCACTCAGAAGTAAGGAATAAAAAACTAACAAAGGTATATCCAGAGATACCTGCTTGGTTTAGGCTTAAACATCTGTACTGATGTTATCAACAACAGTTTCCAGGTTAATCAGTTCAGTTATTTTGAATTTACAAGTGTTTCTTACATTGGGAAAATGAAGAGATTTTTTTATAGTAGGTTATAATAAAAAAAATTCCACCCTGTCCACTTTCCCTCTGTAACAGGGAGACTAGGCAGGAGATCATTAGGTGAGTTTCCTGAGGTAGAATGTAAGATAAACAAAGACAACTATATTTGAGAAGCAGACAGAAAACAACTTAGAGAGATCCTGAGTAAAAAGCAAAGACAGGTTATTTCATATATTATTTGATTTTCCATCCTTACATAACAACTTAATTCAATTTAATTTAAAAATAAAGTGTTAGCCACTAAGCCAAAATTTCCAACTATTTTAACTTTTTAGATTTTTAATCTACAGGATAAATTCTTTATACCTGAAAAACAAGCTCTGACACCTACAACAGGGTAATAGAAATTCCCCTCCCTACTTACTTAAATTTAAATGTTTCTCCTAGTTCAGAAGCATTTCCTGGGGAAATTTCAAATATTCCAGAAAAAGGATAAGGATGGCCACCATAAGCAAATTCTGAAAAGATAAAAGTCAAAATTTTTAGTATATATTGCATGAAATGTAATCAGAATGCTGAATCAGCTTTAAAATACCACAAAGATAATGCCATTTGAGTATTTTTCAGCTTATAAAGCGCCCTTTGCAAGGTCCTGTTTGGCTATTACCAGTAGAGAATACCTGTCTATAAAAGCTCTGAAATGTAACAGCCACAGACATTCCAAAATGCTTGTGACTGCTCTGTACACTGCTCTGCACCTACTCCAGCAGAATGACCAGTATTCAAAAGTGATGGGTCTTTGGCACCACTACACCATGAGGCCAGCAGCTCAGGACTCGGCCACTTTTCAAGCTTGCACGTCCCTGGAGAAACCGTCCAGTGAGTGAGTTTTCATGGTTGTTTCTTGAGATGAGCTGTCTTGTTTGGTGTGCTTTGCCATGTGCTGCGTGGATCTACTCCCCGCCTGGAATACTCTTGATTTACACTGGGTTAGGAGTGAAAACATCATGATACCGTGCATGGGGGTATACATCTGTAGTCTTAGCACAGGACGCAGGTGGATCGTGAGTTTTAGGCTAGACTAGGTAGGCTATTCCTAATGAGTTCCAGGCAGGTCTGAACTATATATAAATAGAAACCCTGTCTGAAACAAATATCAAACCTGAAACACAGTAAAATGCCAACATTAAATACACAGCCACCCTCATTTTCTTCACAGCAAGTCTTGTAGCTAGGAGGGCACTATAGGTATGTTCTCCTAACACATGTATTTCCAGCTATATGCTCTCATCTACAACAGAATGCAGATAACTTCAAGTCAGGAAAGAACCAGAACTTCTGGCTTCAATTCTGGCATTTCATTTAGATACTAGGTGGTAGAGTCTTAGTAGATACAAGTAATTTCAAATAAATGCTTAAGTAAGTTAGTCTTATCACTTAAGATTTACTAAATAACTAGGCATGGTGGTGCATGCCTATAATCTCAGTGCTAGAGAGGTAGTGGCAGGAGAATTACTCTAAGTTTGAGGACAGTTTGGTCTACAATGTGAGTTCCAGATCAGCCAGGGCTATGTAGCAAGACTGTCTCAAGATGCTTAAATAAATGAACATATTTGTTAAATATACAGTCTTAAGTTTTGAGACAAAGCACAGGAAAGAACAAGGCAGATGAGGTTTAGTTTTTCTCATTTAAATTTTATTTGCATGTATGTGTAACTAGGTGTATATGCTACCATGTACTTGCCCAGAGGCCAGAAGAAGACAATGGATACTCTGGAGCTCGAGTCACAGTTATTAACTCTAGGCTCGTTACATTCACACCAAACAGAGTTGAAGTCTTGAGGAAGTACTCTTAACCACTGAGCTCCAAGGTTATCTTTTCATTCTCAGACTCTGCAGAAATTTTTAAAAAATGATGTAGATGAGGGTGCTTAACACTTCATATTGAAATACATTAACTACTTTTTTTTTTTTTTTTTTTTTTTTAAGGATTTGGTTACTTACCCTAAACTGACCTGATAAACTATGCAGCCCAGGCTAGCTTTGAACTCTTAATTCCCCAGTCTCTGCTTCCTAATTGCTGACATTATGGGTGTCCACCTCTATGCCTGTTTTAAATTTTGTCTGTCTATCTGGTCTTGAGGTAGGGTCTCATTCTAGCCTCAAATCCACAACTCTCTTACTTTAGCTTCCAAAGCACTGGGATATAGCCATATACCACCACGCCCTGCTCCTCTTTAGGATTCAGTAATATATACCATTTTTATTAAAATATTGTATATACTGAGATTGGATTTGGTAAAAATCATTGTTTTTTTGTTTTTGTTTTTTGAGACAGGGTTTCTCTGTGTAGCCCTGGCTGTCCTGGAACTCACTCTGTAGCCCAGGCTGGCCTTGAACTCAGAGGTCCACCTGTCTCTGCCTCCCAGTGCTGGGACTAAGGGCGTGTGCTGGTGTGCTGCCATCACCACCTGGCTTCAGACTTGGATTTTTTTGTTTGTTTGTTTTTGTTTTTGTTTTTTTCGAGACAGGGTTTCTCTGTAGCTCTGGAGCCTGCCCTGGAACTCGCTCTGTAGACCAGGCTAGCCTCGAACTCACAGAGATCCGCCTGCCCCTACTTCCCAAGTGCTGGGATTAAAGGTGTGTGACACCACTACCCAGCTCATACTTGGATTTTTAAAAAATTATTTATTTATATGTTATGTATGAGTGCTCTGCATGTACACCTGCATGCCAGAAGAGGGCATCAGATCCTATTATAGATGGTCGTGAGCCACCATGTGAGTGCTGGGAATTGAACTCAGGACTTCTGGAGCAGCCAGTGCTCTTAACCGCGGAGCCACCTCTTCAGCCCCACATGGATTTTAACCTTCTTAAAAGTATAGTAAGGGAAGACACAGGTCCTTTTACTTTTTAGTTTTTGTACAAGAAACACTCAATTACAATTTCTCTGAGTTTCCATGAACATGTTTTGAATCACCTTTTCGTTTTTATATTATTTTATGAAGGAGAGCAAAAACTGTGCAGGTAATAGAGCACTGGACTAGCATATAAGAATATTTGGGCTCAAATTCTAGTTCTGTTAGTTATTAGCAGTATGAATGGTGACAGGTTAGAGCCTTAATGTCTTTTTATTAATAAAAATGCCACATTCTCTTACCTTACAGCATGATCATATGGTTCCAAAGTTCACAGCACTATGGAAACCATAACACACTATTCAAATTTAACCAAAAAGGAGTAATACAACTTAGGCAAAAGGCCAAGAGGAAACCCACTGCCTATAATCCCATCCACTGCAATACTTTAATCATTGACAAGTTCAGCTGAAGCCCCTCGTTTCTTGAGGTTAGCAAGTGTACTCATTTCAAGTGAAAGTAAAGCTTAAATGACAAATCTTTATTTACAGCCAAGATTGAATATGCTAAACTGCAGCTAGAAGCTACTATGACAGAAAAATAGATAAGGGCTAGGGACATATCCCAGCACCTGCTTAGCAAGTCAGAGGCCTTGGATTCAATTACCAGCACCTCTCCACCCAAACACAAAGACAGCAGAAATATCATATGGAAATATTTAAGTAAGTGGAGTTTTTCCTTTAAATTAATGAATAGGTAGGTAGGTAGTTTACCCTCGGTGAATTAGAATATTCTAGGAAGCTATAAAGACTGCCTAGCTTTCGCAAATACAGGAACTTCTGCTAAAAGGCAAGCTTCTAATTCAAGCTAGATGTTACTAAAGGCAAGACTGCTTAGCATAGACTTTATTGATACCAACAACCTTGCAAATCCAATGTTCCACTAAAACTCCCTAAGGAAATTGGTATTTCAAATTTGCCACTAGCCAAATGATTACTTTGTTATGCAGTTTTTCAAAGTGTAAAAGTTTCTTAGAAACTCTTATACATATTAGAGAAAACAATCATGGTTTAACAGCTTCAGAAAGAAGGACTTTGGTTTTTGAGACAGGGTCTCACTTGTAGCTCTGGCTGTCCCAGAACTCACTCTGTAAACCAGGTTGGCCTTGAACTCACAGAAATCTGCCTGCCTCTATCTCCTGAGTACTGGGATAAAAGGTATTTGCCACCAAACCTGGCTAAGAAAATGTTTAGAAGACACAGTAATTAGAAAAAAAAAAAAGATAATGAAATGAATGCACCCTCTTGTATTCTACCACAGACATACTTTTTTCTAAGCACAGTATAAAACAAATGTGTAAGTTTTATTCTACTTTCTGCAATAACATATGTAAGTCACTTAAAAGAAAAGGGACAAAGAAAAACACCCAACATTATAAATCTACATTTTAACTGGCAGAATCCTCAGAAAGCATATTTAAACAGTGTACACACATACCTCTGCCATACACTTCAATTCCAGAATGAAAAACTCCAATTCCAATGGATGAGGTGTATTCATTCATCCAGTACTAAGGAGAGAAAAAAACAACCTTTGAATATCCCATTCATTTATAGTCCAACTC
This sequence comes from Peromyscus nudipes, assembly GCA_902168325.1. Classification (NCBI taxonomy): domain Eukaryota; kingdom Metazoa; phylum Chordata; class Mammalia; order Rodentia; family Cricetidae; genus Peromyscus; species Peromyscus nudipes. The sequence goes on along the minus strand of CABHPH010161803.1, from coordinate 11,551 downwards.
TACAGGACAGGTAGAGTATAAACCCAGTTCTTCTTATTTTCCCTTACAGTGCTGAAACTCTACTGAGAGAAACCTAGTCTGCTCTCCCACATCTAACCTGGAAGGCTTTCCTGTGTCTAGACAAATGTGTCAACTTAAGTCCAGCACACTATTTAAGGTTTAGCACATAATAAATAAAATTTAAATGAAGTGAAATCTAAATTTGGATCAGGTTGGTAGCAAAAATTGACATAAAAGTGCCATTAATGATTAAAATAGCACACACAGAGTGAGTCATGGTGACACATGCCTTTCATTCCAGCACTTGAGAGGCAGAGGCAGGTGGGTCTCTATGAGTTCAAGACTAGCCTGGTCTTTAGAGTGAGTTCCAGATTAGCCAGAGCTACACAGTGAAACCGTAACCCAAAAAACAAAACAACCAAACAAAAAGCACCACATATAGACATGCATATCTAGTTTCCTAATTATTTTTCTTCTACCCTAAACTTTTTCTTTCATACTCTAGAGAGTTCTTTGAAAGTGGGAATACTTTATTTTTTGTCAACATTTATGGTTTGTTTCCTATCCCAATTCAGCCTAAAGTTTGAAACGAGGAATAAGCAGTATGAACACAATAGAGAAAATAGATTGTCAGAAAAAGAAAACACTAAAGTCAAAAAAGTTGTCACACAAAACATCTAAGAAATTTGGGACACCATGAAAAGACCAAACCTAAGAATAATAGGGATAGAAGAAGGAGAAGAATACCAACTCAGAGGTACAGAAAATATATTCAACAAAATCATAGATGAAAACTTTCCTAACCTAAAGAAAGAAATACCAGGGTTGGGGATTTAGCTCAGTGGTAGAGCGCCTGCCTAGCAAGCGCAAGGCCCTGGGTTCGGTCCTCAGCTCCAGAAAAAAAAAAAAAAAAAAGAAATACCTATGAAGATACAAGAAGCTTACAGAACACCGAATAGACTGGATCCAAAAAAAAAAAAAAAAAAGTCCCCTCGCCACATAATAATCAAAACACTAAACATACAGAACAAAGAAAAAATATTAAGAGCTGCAAAGGAAAAAGACCAAGTAACATAAAGGCAGACCCATCAGAATAACACCAGACTTCTCAATAGAGACTATGAAAGCTAGAAGGTCCTGGACAAATGTTATGCAGACACTAAGAGACCACGAATACCAACTCAGACTATTATACCCAGCAAAACTCTCAATCACCATAGACGGAGTAAACAAAATAATCCATGATAAAACCAGATTTAAACAATACCTATCCACAAATCCAGCCCTACAGAAAGCACCAGAAGGAAAAATCCAACCTAAGGAAATTAAACACACCCATGAAAACTCAGGCAATAGATAATCCCACACCAACAAATACCAAAGAAGGGAAACACAACACTACCACATAAATAAATAAATAAATAAATGAATGAATGAATGAATGAATGAATGAACGAACGAACGAACGAACGAATGAACGAATAACAGGAATTAGCAATCACTGGTCATTAATATCCATCAATATCAATGGTCTCAACTCACCTATAAAAAGACACAGGCTAACAGAATGGATACGAAAACAGGATCCATCCTTCTGCTGCATACAAGAAACACACTTAAACTTCAAAGACAGACACTACCTCAGAGTAAAGAGCTGGGAAAAGGCTTTCCAATCAAATGGACTTAAGAAGCAAGCTGGTGTAGCTATCCTAATAACTAAATAAAATAGACTTCAAACTAAAATCAATCGAAAGAGATCAGGATGGACATTACATATTTATCACAGGAAAAATTCACCAAGATGAAGTCTCGATTCTGAACATTTATGCCCCAAATACGAAGGTCCACATTTATAAAAGAAACATTACTAAAGCTTAAATTGCACATCAAACCCCACACACTAGTAGTGGGAGATTTCAACACACAACTCTCACCAAAAGACAGATCTACCAGACTGAAACTTAACAAAGAAATAAAGGACCTAACAGATGTTATGACTCAAATGGACTTAATAAATATCTACAGAACATTCCACCCTAACACAAAAGAATATACCTTCTTCTCAGCACCCCATGGAACCTTCTCAAAAATTGACCACATGCTTGGTCACAAAGCAAAACTTAACAGATACAAAAACATTGGAATAACCCCCTGTATTTTATTGGACCACCATGCCTTAAAGTTAGATTTCAACAACAACAAAAATTATAGAAAGCCTACAATCTCATGGAAACTGAATAATGCTCACCTGAAGTACCAATGGGTCAAGGAAGAAGAAAAAAGAAATTAAAGATTTCCTAGAATTCAATGAAAATGAAGGCACAACACACCCAAACTTATGGGACACTATGAAAGCAGTGCTAAGAGAAAAGTTCATAGCACTAAATGCACACATAAAGAAGATGGAGAAATCTTAAGAGCAGGACTCTTAGAAGGTCTTATTAATAAAATCAAACCCGGGGCCAGTTATTGGGGTGAAATGCTGGATAGTCAGAGAGACAGAACAAGCCACAGCTAACTTCACCTGGCCAACTTCTCAGATGGTCTTGTTTCCTCAGACTGGAAGCCTCTGTGTCCTCATATCCGAATGGCTCTCAGCTGAACTGTGCTGCTAGAAGCCTGAAAGCTTAACCAGCCAAATGCTTCTAGTTTCTGGTCCTCACGCCTTATATACCTTTCTGCTTTCAGCCTCACTCCCTGGGATTAAAGGCTCGCTTTTTGGGATTAAAGGCGTGTGTCACCATGCCTGGCCGTTTCCAATGTGGCCTTGAACTCACAGAGATCCAGAGTGATTTCTACCTCTGGAGTGCTAGGATTAAAGGTGTGAGTGCCACCATTTTCTAGCCTTTGTATCTAGTGGCTGTTCTGTCTCTGACCCCAGATAAGTTTATTAGGGTGTACAATATTTTGGGGAACACAATACCACCACATTATACCAATGACTTAACAGCACAACTGAAAGCTCTACAACAAAAAGAAACAAACTCACCCAGGAGGAATAGATGCCAGGAAATAATCAAATTGAGGGCTGAAATCAATGAAATAGAAACCAAGAGAACAATACAAAAAAATCAATGAAACAAAGAGTTGGTTCTTTGAAAAAAAAAAAAAATCAAAGATAGACAAACCCCTAGCCAAATTAACCAAAAGGCAAAGAGAGAGCACCCAGATTAACAAAATCAGAAATGAAAAGGGAGACATAACAACAGACAATGAGGAAATCCAGAGAATCATCAGGTCATACTTCAAAAACCTGTACTCCACAAAATTGGAAAATATGGAAGAAATGGACAATTTTCTGGATAGATACCATATACCAAAGTTAAATCAAGACCAGATAAACTATTTAAATAGACCAATAACCCCTAAAGAAATAGAAACAGTCATTAAAAGTCTCCCAACCAAAAAAAGTCCAGGAACAACAGATGGTTTCAGTGCAGAATTCTACCAGATTTTCAAAGAACTAATTCCAATACTCTTCAAATTGTTCCACACAATAGAAACAGAAGGAACACTACCAAACT
>CABHPH010161802.1:0-47649 GCA_902168325.1 Peromyscus nudipes | reverse complement strand
TGACTAGCATTCGATCCCTGGGGAGAGGTGCCCACTTGGCTTGAGTGGAGGTCGTGTCTCAGTCCTTTCAGATGACTTTAGCTAGTGACAGGTTGACATAAAACCATCCAGCACAGCCTTTGTCTTCCCACCAAGAGAGCTGCCAAAGACCCCACTGAGGTAAAGCAAGCCTCCATTGACCCAGAGCTCCTGATCTCACGAAGCAGCAATGAATCCCTTCGCAAACACCCAGTCCTTAAAGACCCAGAAGGTAGGCAGCATGGTTCCCTCCAGCTCTATGGGATGGAGGTTTCGGGAGGGGCAGGGTTGTCCCCATCATGCTTATCTGACTCACAGGAAAGCCTAACAAACCACACACTGCTTCTGGGTTCGAAGGCATTTCATTGGCTCAGCAGGAAGACCGATGTAGAGGTTGTTTTCTCAATGTGCAGTCCCCTTGAACTCCACAGGACAACCCCAAGACACAGTGTTGGGTACTGGCCGGAGGACAGCTGAGGGAGAGCTCCCCAAAGCAGTGCAATGTGGGTCCCAGACAACACTAGCGATGGCCATTTATCGGAGGGACCTACAGTGCCTGCTTCAGGTGGGGACTCAGAAGTGTGGTGAAAATCCTGAGCCTCTTCTGTGACGCTTTGTCTCTTTATCTTTTTCTTTCTTTTCCACACATAAGCAAACACAAGGGCAAATGCAAAGCTTGGGAGAATTAAACATCTATTCCTGAGAACTTGCCTTTTGCTGCATTTTATGGAATGGGGGCCACTTTAAAGCAAAAGATGTATAGAAATACAAATTTGTCTGTGTTTGTTATCTGGTTTGGCCACAGAACAAGTTAGAAAATGAAGCGATTTGACCTAAATACAGAAACTTGACTATAACAGAATTTTATGCCTGGATTGGTTCTGCAGAGAGATGGGGACGGACCATCAATCTTTTTCTGTTTTCGTTAATGAATCCGTTCTTGTTGTTCGCAGGTGTTATTTCAATCACAACATCTCTCCCTTCCCTTCCCTCCCTCTAAAGAATCTGCAGTTCTCGGTATTCAGATTCTGACGTCACTGTGCGAAGCCCACATGGGGGTGGATTGTAGGATTTGTTATCCTCATCAAATGAATGTACAATGATTCCTCTAACTTGGTCCTTGTTTGGAATGCTCTAGTCAGTGTTTATGTATGTTCATTTTAAATGTCTTAAAATCGTGAAAATTCATAGTATTTGTTATAATTTCCTTTTTCTTTTTTTTTCTGGTAGTGCTGGGGATTGGGCCTAGGGCCTGTGGGCACCCAGTAAGTGTGCAACCGCTAAGCTTTAGCTCCAGCTCCTTGTGATTTTCTAAGGCAAAGGACAAGTTTGAAGACAACACAAGACTACAGTTTGCAAACTAACACAACAGTCACAGAGCCAAAGGGCCTGAGAATTTGTCCCAGAGAAAGATTGTGTTCCCAGCATTCCCAGGGGCAGTCATGCAGCCCGCTGCTTTTTCTTCCCAGGGAGTGTAGGCTTGTCTGTACCTCTCAGTTACCACAGAGATTAGAGATGATGATGCCTGGCTTCCACACTACAGACTGAGATTCATTTCTTAAACTTTATCTGATCAGCTCTTCACAGAAATGCTTATGGCTTCAGCCTTGGAGGACAGGACCCCAGGTCAATGTTGCCTCACGGGAGTTCACAGTCTCCGTCACTTGCCATTATCTGCCTTTTTCAACACCGAGGGCACAGGGTAGGAGCTTGACCACAATTCAGAGAAAGGATAAAGTGTCAGTTAATTTTCTTCCCTTTGCCAGGAAGAGCTCCAGCAAGACACTAATACCACCTATTCCTGCCTGACTCTCCAGGGCTACCAGAGACCCCCACATCTTTGAGGGACAGGGCTGAGAACACAGTAAGTTCTAGGAATTTTAAATAAAGGGGGGAGGTGGGCCAGCCTTACAAGGGAGATAAGTCCTGTATGGATGGGACTGTGACCACACACATGTGCAAACTGGGAATGTGGCCTTGTGTGCAAGTGTGATTAATGAAGGATTTCAGAACCCATCTGGAAGAGCAGCCAGTGTTCTGGACTACTGATCCATCTCTCCAGCCCCTGTACCATCATCCCTTTATCCTAGGAATTTATCCTGCTCCACTAACGAGCACCTTGTGTGATTCTATAAGTCGGCTGTTTTGAATAGTGCAGCCGTAGATAGGGATGTGGTGTAGGGGTAGTAGGCAATCTTATGGTGGCTTGGATTCCTTTGAATATATGCCCAGGGATTGCACAGCTGGATCCTATGGTAGTTCTACTTTCAGGTTTTGTTTGTTTGTTTGTTCTGTTTTTTTAAGGAATCTCATACAGATTTCCACAGTGGCTGCATCAGATTTCTATCCACTATCCTCAATATTTTCCTTCCTTCCTTCCTTCCTTCCTTCCTTCCTTCCTTCCTTCCTTTTTTCTTTCCTTCCTTCCTATTTTCCTCTCTCCCCTTCTTTCTTTTTATTTCTTAAGATAGGGTGGCATGTAGCCCAGACTGGCTTCAAACTTGTTCTATAGCTGAAAATGACCTGGAACTCTTGATCTGCCTCCCAAACACCGAGATTGCACAGTGCACTACTGTATTTGTCAGATTCTCTAGAGTAACAGAGCTTACAGAATGAATCTCTCTCTCCCTCCCCATATATAGGAATATATGTTAATATGAATATATATATGAATGAATGAAGGGGATTTATTAGAATGGCTTACAGGCTGTAGTCCAGCTAATCCAGCAATGGCTGCCTATGAATAGATGATCCAAGAATCCAGTAGTTCTTCAGTCCACCAGGCTAGATGTCTCACCTGAACTTCAGATACACTGTAATCCCAAACAAGTAGGCTTGCCAGTGGAAGAATGGACTTGCTACTGAGGCAAGAGCAAGTAGGCACAAAGCAAAGCTTTCTTCTTCTACGTCCTTATACAGGCTTCCAGCAGATGGTGTGGCCCAGATTAGATGTGTGTTATTCAGCTCAAAAGATCTGAATAAAAGATGTGTCTTCCCACCTCAAAGATCTGGATTAGAAGTAGATCTTTAAATGAAGCAAAAGTCCCTCACAGGTGTGCCCCTCCACTTGAGGCTTTTAGTTAATTCCAGATATGGTCAAGTTGACAACCAAGACTAATCACCACAACTATGAAGTCTGTTGACAGCCGTTGTGACCAAGATGGGGCAAGATGTGATCTTGGTTATTTGATTTGCATTTTCCTGACAGGAACATGCTGAACATTTCTCATATATTAGAAATTCTTAAATTACATTTATTTGTGTATACATGTGGGTGTGTACATATCATGGCATACGTATGAAGGTCAGAGGGCCACTTGAAGGAGTTAGTGTTCTCCTCCCACAAGATGGGTCCTAAGGACCAAACTTAAGTTGTGAGGCTTGGTGGCAGGCACCATTATCCACCGAGTCATCTCACTGACCCCATTTTTCTTATATATTGGTGATTTATGATTTTGTTGTTGTTGTTGTTGCTGTTTAGGTCTCAAGATGCAGCCTCACCCTGTAGCCCAGGCTAGCCTCAACCTCCAAATGCTAAGATTGCAGTCATGAGCCACATGCTGGTCGTGCCACGTGAGAACTGGTTTTTCTGCTGATTCGTGCATTATTGAAAGGAGTGCTTGTTCTTCTGGTTATACTTTTTGGGTTCTTCATGTGTTCTGCATATTAATCCCCTGTCAAATGACTGGCTGCAAAGATTTCCCCTCATTCTGCAGGATGTTTTCATGGTGTTGTGTAGCCGTAAGTTTCCCCAGTCCTGCCTGGCCCTGCAGTCGGGACAAATCTCTCCCACCCATGTCCCGCAGCCGCTTGGTCCCCAGTAAACACACAGAGGCTTATATTATTTACAAACTGTATGGCCTATGGCTCTAACTTCTAGCTAGCTAGCTCTTTCATCTTAAATCAATCCATTCCTGTTAATCTATTTGTTGTCATGTGACCATGGCATTACCAGTCTGTTGGCATCTTGTTGCTCCTTTGGTGGTGGCTGGAGTCTTCTCCATCTTTGCCTTTCTTCTTCCTGCCTCTCTCTTGGATTTCCTGCCTGGCTATAACCTGACTCACCATAGGCCAGAGAAGCTTCTTTAGTAACCAGCCATAGCAACACATATTCACAGCGTACAGAAAGACCATCCCACAACAGTGTTGTTTCCCTGCTGTGCAGAAGACTTTCAGATGGACATACTCCACTTCCAGTTATTGGTGTCGCTGGCAAGGCCCTGAAGTCTTGGCAGATCGTCTTGGTCTGTGCCATTCTCTTGAGATGCTTTCCTCTAGGACTTTCAATTTCCCACATTGAAGTCTTCTATGAATTGTGAGTTGCTTTTTGTGCAGCGCGAGAGACAGAGATGTTCTTCTACGTGTGGATATCCAGTTTCCCAGGTCATTTGTTGAAGAGTCTGTCTTCTCTTCTGCATGTACCTGTGGTACCTTTGTTGAGAATCAGGTACATGCAGGCTGTGTAGGCTTCTTTCTGGGCCCTCTATCCTGTCCCATCTATCTAGGTATGCCAATAGCTTGATGGCTTTTTTTTTTTTTTTAACTATGACTCTATGGTGCAATATGAAATCAGATATTATGATTCCTCCAGCATTACTCTTTTGTTCAGGATTGTTTTGGCTTTTCTGGGTCTTTAGTATTTCCATATGAGTTTCAGGAGCATTTTTTCCTTGAGGAATACTTATTCTATAGAGCCTCTGTTAGGTTTGCTTGTTACATAGCAAAAACTGACTTATACAGTCTCTCAGGAAGTTGACCTTTACCGAGAGGAATGTGACAGGAGAGGGCAAAGCCACAAGGTCCCCATTGAGGAAGTTCCTACCCTGGGCACTATAGTCAGCTGACATCCTTCCAAGGAACTTCAGGCCAGGGCAGCATTTCAGCTAATGTGCTCTTCCTGAACAGCCCCAGCCTGAGTACAGCAGGAGTCTCTCTCCAAGTGTTACCGTAGCTCGAGGCTCTTCCCACTCAATCTCTCCTAGTTCCTTCCTCCTCCGTTCGCCAGCCTGTACTGTGAGCTGAAGGCCCCCCCCTCCTGCTTGTCCTCCTCTGTGTCTTCCACAGAAGCACCCCTGAAGCACTTGTACTTCCGACTCCATCTCGATAGCTGTTTTGCCGAGGGCCCAAAGCCATACGGCAGAGACCGAAGAACTCCATGGAAAGGTTTGGCTCAGTCCTGACTACCTCAAGATGGACAGTGGTAGTTTTTACCTGGAGAGGGCGGAGAAGAGTTTTTCAACTGATTTCAAACCGGTCTCTGGATGGCTTCTCCTGAGGTCATGAGGGCACACTATAGAGGAAGAACTTGGATGATTTCATACTACCCCCCAAGACAGATGGGAAACTAAGGTTATGGCAGAAAGTGAACCCAAAACAAACTGTCCTGCAAGTGTATGGCAGGTGTTTGGTTCTCTCTTAGTTACCATGAAATACCTCACCTCCTCTCCGAGTTGTAACACCATCTGACCAGAGCTGGGATTGGCCAATTGGAAATAAAGAGCAGGCAGGTAGAGCTATCCGGATTCTGGTTGGCTTTGGCTGCAGGACGATGGTCTGGGAGGAGTTTGAGGCATGCTCTCACTGCAGCAAATGAGATGGCTTCATGACGGGGAGGCTCAGAGCTAACACAAGAGAGTTTCCTTGAGTCAAAAGTGGAAAAGAGATGCTGATGTTGACCTGTACGGTCTGCTCCTCGAGTGGGTCATAGGGGTGGATACGCATGGTCTCTGTGAGGCGCTGGGTCAGGTTGCACTTCCAAGGAAAAGGGTTATGGGGGGGGGTTATTAATGCCATAGACAGACAGACAACCTGATTAGGAGTGCGAAGAGACAGAGTGGGGTTCCTCTTATTTCTGAGAAAGAAACAAGGTCCCATGTCACATAAGTAGACCATAGGATGCAGTTGCAGGCTGGTTGTCCCTGACTGCTGTGTCTTTTGAATGGGATGGTCACCTGCAGCCCTCAGCTTCTCGGGGGACCCAGCACACTTTTGAGGGAGTCAGAACTAAGGCATCGAAGCGGATCGCTTGTCTAATCTCTGCAGCAGTGAGGACCGCAGAGGCACAAAGCTACTGAGGCGGGGAGACTGAAATGGGCAGGGCCTGAGCAGGGCCTGACCTGGGATCCAACATTCAGTTCACTACCACCAGGACCTAGGAAGAATCAAGGTGAGGCAGGAGGTCACACCTGGACTCAGGTAGCCTGCTCCTCATGTCACTTCAGAACGGGGCCTCCAAGACTGGGAGGAGAATGGAGGGCATGCAGTGCCCCGGATAGAGAGGCTGCCAGTCTCAATTCCTCTCCTGGTCCCTGCCTCTGCTCTCCACTGTTCCGCCTCTCACACTCCTTTGGAGCAGGACTAGAACTCTGGTTCTTCAGACCTGCAGGAGTCTGGGGATGTGGAGACACAGCTAATATGCTGTGACCTTGGAAATCTGGGGACACTGAGACCTGTGGGGAGCCACGGACGCGTCCCCCTGGTGGCAGCAAGCTCCCCGGGAAGATGTCAAGAAGGAACCCAAGAGAAGGACAAAACTGGGAAGAGGCCACCTGCGTGGGGAGAGTGGGTGCTGTGTAAGCCTGGGTGTCATCTCAGAAGGGACACCCGCTGCAGATGTCAATCCCCAGTGTCAGGCCTGGATGGGTTTCCAGTATACTTTGCCAGTTCATTTTCAGACCAACGAACAGTCCCCAAGAGGAAGAGAGCAGCCTGGCTTCCCTCCCCTGCGCAACTGAGACTTGATGCTCTGGACATGTCACACACTTGATGAGCTGGGGACCGAGCAGTGGTATGTGTGCCTCCCCAGGCTGCACTATCACTGCTTGGCTTGGCACACAGTAGACTCAAAGGCAGTGAAGATAGAGGGTCTCCATGCAAGCGGATCAAAGGCCGGTGAGGTCCCTGTGATGGCATGGGTATTTTGGACATAACCAAGACTGCCGCTTAACAGAGTGGTCCTGCTGCCACTTTCAAATCTGGGAGTCCCAGGCTTCCCTGAGCACATTTTCCGTCTAATTCTTGAAGTCTGGCTATGTTTTCAAGACTTGAATTTTCTAGTTCCTCTCTGAGCCAATTTGTTTGTTTGTGTTTGTTTGTTTTGGTTTTGTTTTTCAAGACAGGGTTTCTCTGTGTAGTTTTGATTCCTATTTTGGCTCTCTCTGTGTAGACCAGGCTGGTCTCGAACTCACAGAGATCCGCCTGGCTCTGCCTTCCGAGTGCGGGGATTAAAGACGTGGGCCACCACTGCTAAATTTTAAGGTTTGGACTGTCACAGTGGAAGTCAGAGGACCAGCTGCTCTTGTAGATCTCCTCTGTGGTCAGCAGGTGGCACCATAGCCTCATTCCTACGGGCTTCAGGCTATCACGGGTGGCTAAGGAAGGGACTCCCCCGACCGACCTGAAGGACGCTGCTACTCAGCAGATTTGTAAGTGACTCTAGCTCCTTCCCGTGGCCTTCGGGATAGCTAAACTGAGTCCCAGAAGGGACACTGCACCTGGTTCGCTGCCCCCAGCCCTAAGGAGATTCTGAGGGTTTTTCTTTTTTTCTTTTTCTTTTTTAAACCTTTACTCCCTCTCTAAACTGAAAACAGCCAGTTCTGCTAAGAGGCAATCAGCGCTGGGGTCTGTGTGTGAACGGAGGAGGGCAAGGGGAGGGTAGTTTAGAGGTCAGATCCCTGCCTTTGGAGCCTCCTGAGGCAGACCCTCCCTGAGCTAGGGGCAGCCATCTTTAGAGTCACTGTGACTGGAACCCTGTTTGTGGTCCTGTGCACAGACCATCCATCCACCATTCATTCTTTCCCGGAGCAGCCACTCAGTCCCAGATGCTGACTTGGCACTGACCTCGAGGAGACATGAACTTAGGGATGGGGAGGCAGATCCTTAAACACAGGCAAAGAAGACGGCCCATGGCATCGAGCAGAGAAGGGCCTCTCTCTCCAGGGACGGCCAAGGAGAACCACTGGCCTGGGGTTTTATGGATATCAGCAGAGGAGGCCACCCTTGATGAGGATGACAGGGAGCTAAAAAATACTGCACACAGTAGTGAATGATCACAACCCTTCTCAGGCCACGTGGGTGGCTGTGGGGCAGGTGACCAGCAGGTGGACTGTACTGAGGGGGGGCAGAGACAAGACCAGTGCCGCAGTCCAGGTGTGAGCTGGGAGGGGCGCCATGCAGGGAGTGAGACCAGGCAGAGACACGCACCGTCGAGAGGCAGTGGAAAAGCACCTTTTTTTTGTCTTACGGTAGGTTTAGTGAGTTTTCCCGTCGCGTGGTGAGTTCAGCAGCAATCACAACAGTTAACATTTATTGAGTACTTGTTATAGACCAGGCACTTCTGAAGCATGTTACATGTGCTTTCACCTGCTCCCGAGTCAACTCAATGAGGTAGGGCCTATTAACATGGAGGAGACAACTGAGTCACAGAGCCGTACGCCTGGAGCCAGGATTTGAGCCAAACAACACCCCAGTGAGAGCCCACGACCTCCCTGCCCCGCCCCATGGGTACCACAGCCTTACAGCAGAGTCTCAGGAGGGAGGCCAGGCCCTTGCCTATGATGTCTGCTGGGGGTCAAATGGCTGAGACGGCCAGACAGACCGAGAGTTAGTTGGTGGGAGGAAAAAACCTGAGGGGGAAGGATGGAGTCCTCCTGAGGCGAGGGGAGAAGAGCCCGTGTGCCTGTCCTCCCTGCCAGGGCTACGTCAGGTGGCAGATGCTGGCAGTGCCCTGTTTTTTCCAGCATCCTGCCCACTGCCTCCCCACAAGAAAAGCCCAGAGTCCAGGTCACGGACGGGAGGCTTTATTGATAATGGAGCAGTGGAGTTCTGGGCAAGGACACACGGCACTGCTCTGAGAATCCAGGCTCACGTCAAGCCCAAGGGCCTCTGCCTCGGGGACCTCTCTTCCCTCACCACTGAACTTTCCAGTATTTCTTTTTCTAGCAACTGAGACAAGCCATCCCTACCCACCAACATCCTCCAGACAAAGTGACTCACAGCTACCCATGGGGAGCCAGGAGCGGAGTTTTGCCTGAAGTGCGTTTTGTATCACAGGCACAGGCCCCTTCTCAGCCTCTCAACCAGGCATCTCAGTGTTTGCCCAGCACCCCAATTCCCAGCCTCCCAGGGTGGAGACAAAATGAGGCAGAAGGCTGGAGTCGAGGCTGAAGGACGGGGACACCTTGTGTCCCCCATCATTTTTCTCCGGCTTTGTCCCCTTCTGGCACAAGTCTGCCCTGTGGAGGGGAGCCTAGGCAACCATATCCTGCCCTGTCTGTGCGGCCCTCCGGCTCCCATGCGCTAACCTCCTCCCCTGACTGGCAGGATTCTTCAGCTATCACTTTGACAAAGCATGAACAGGGTTGGAGGCTGGCCAGGTATTTCTTAGTGGCTACAGAAACAGCAGTAGACACCCAACTCGCGGGGGTTGGTTTTCCCCGGTTACCTGTCTGCTGTGGCAGGATGAATCACGAAGGCCCAAGACTGGCTTTGAGACCTTAGCTTTAGGAGCCCTAAACCTTCTCTAGCCTCCCCAACAGTGGGCAGAGAGACAGGGGAAAGCCGGTCCTGAGCCGGGCCTGGGAGGGGCAGAAACAAAAATAACCTGGTACAGGCTCCTGCTGGGGCCAGAAATAGCATGGTGACAAGTGCCTTGTAACACCCCAGGCACACGGCAGCAGGGAGGTTGAGCCAGGAGGGTCTTGTCTCACACCAGACCCTCACCTGGCCGGGGGGCTCGCACCCCATCCACTCTACATACCATACTTTACTCTCCACGTGCTCACCTAAGTGAGTAGGGGCCTGAGGGACCGCAAACTCAGGACAGGGAATCCGGAGAGATGCTAAACTTGGGCTTGGCCTTCGCCACAGCCACACTGCGCTTGCGCAGGGGCCCTCGCGCAGAGGCGAGGGTCAGGGCATCCAGCAGGCTGCGGTCCTCATCAAGCTGGCGAGCTGTACAGAGTGGTGTGGGCACTTTAACGGTGTTACCAAATTTGGAGTAGTCCACAGAGTAGCGGCCGTCCTCCTCGGCCACAATGGGAACGAAGCGTTGCCCCCATAGAATCTCGTCAGCTAGGTAGGAGGTGCGGGCCTGGGTGGTAATGCCTGTGGTTTCTACCACGCCTTCCAGGATGACAATGATCTCCAGGTCTTGGTGGTGGTGCAGGTCACTAGGAGCCAGGTCGTAGAGAGGGCTGTTGGAGTCGATGACGTGGTAGATGATGAGCGGGGCCACCAGGAAGATGCTGTTACCACCCACGCCATTCTCCATGGGGATGTCCACCTGGTGGAGAGGCACGACCTCACCCTCAGGGCTGGTGGTCTTGCGCACCACCTGCATGTGGATGGTGGCGCTGATGATCATGCTCTTTCGGAGGTCCCCCACGCGAAGCATGAAGCAGAGGCGGCCATGGCGCAGGGTGATCACAGCATGCTTGCTGAAGATCAGGGTTTCTGCTCTCCGATGGGCCTGGGCTGTCTTCATGAAGATGCAGCCCAGCATGATGGCGTTGATCATTAGCCCTACGATATTCTGCACGATGAGAATAAGGATGGCCAGGGGACATTCTTCCGTCACCATGCGCCCACCGAAACCAATGGTCACCTGAACCTCGATGGAGAAGAGGAAGGCGGAAGAAAAGGAGTGGATGCTCGTGACGCAGGGCACAGCGGTGCCCTCTCCGGGGGCCAGGTCACCGTGGGAGAAGGCGATGAGCCACCAGACCATGGCGAACAGCAGCCAGCTGCACAGGAAGGACATGGTGAAGATGAGCAGCGTGTGGGGCCATTTGAGGTCCACCAGTGTGGTGAACACATCCTGCAGGAAGCGGCCCTGCTCTCGAATGTTCTTGTGGGCGACGTTGCAGTTGCCTTTCTTGGACACGAAGCGGGCCCTTCTCTCCCGAGCACGGTACCTGGGCTCTGTAGGGTCCTCTGCCAGCCGGGTCAGCACATATTCCTCAGGGATAATGCCCTTTCGGGACAGCATGGCTCCGTTGGCCCCAGGAAGGGGCTTCTCCCATGGGGGGCACTGCGCTGACTTGGCCTACGGCCTCTCTGTGGGACCCCCCTCTTAGAGCTCTCTCCTCGGGCTACCCTAAACTTGGACCAACCTTCGCCTGATAATGCCCCCAGCCTCCTGCTTCTCTTTTACACCAGCTTCAGATGCTGGCTCCACCTGCTCAATGCTTACTGAGCCCCCAACCCAGCCTGCGCTCTACCTGGCCCTGGATCCCGGCTCAGCTATCTACCACCACCCCTGGACCTCCTCTGAACTCCCTTTCCCTGGCCCAGCCTTTCTTCTCAAACCACCTCAGAACTTATCACCTCCGGGTATTCCAGTTCACCAGCCCTCACTCGATCCCCGCTGTTCTCCGGCCTCACCCACTCTGCCCGCCCTGTCCTCCCCAGGCCCCAGCTTCACTTCTTGACCCAGTCTCCCCTCCAGGTGTGTCCCGGATTTCCCACCCACTCCTCCCCTAGCACCCCCGCCGCTCTCCCGATGCTTCTCCAGCTCTCGTCCTCTCTGTCTCCTTGGGATCCCGCGCCCTTCGAGTCACCCCGCAACCGGCTGCGCTGGGGATCCCCTCGCCCCCCGCCGCCCAGGCCCCGCTGGCTCCGTGTCGCGGCCTCCCTGCTGCCCTGCCGCCTGCCCCGCGGTCCCCGCCGCTCCGTCCCCGCCCCGCCTGTCGCCGCCGCACCTGCTCCTGCTGCTCAAGCCGCGGCCACCTCCCTGCCCCCTCCCACTCCGGTGCTCACTCCCGGCCGGCTTCCCGGGCGTGTGTCTGTGTGTGTGTGCGACGGTCCTCGGGCGCCGACCCGTGCGCGGTGGGGGTGGGAGGCTGCGGGCGGGGGGCTCCCGGGAGCAAGTGCAGCCTCCGCCGCCAGGGGGCGCCCGATCGGCTCCCGAGCGGACGACTGGGGCGGGCCTGGCCATAAGCCCCGCCCCCAGAGGACTCTCGTCCCCACCCTCGCCTGCTGTCATCCTCAGCCCGGCTGTAGGGCTTTCTTCAAATGGATGGTTCGAAAGAAGTTCCTTTTGTGAAATTCTCTATGTCGGGCTCAGCAGCCGCTGGATCCCTGACTTCTCTTTCCCCCGGTCTGTAGTTGGGTCATACCTGCCTCTCACGCAGCACTCGATTCCCAGGGAAAGAAGGCAGTGAGAGGTTTCACATCAATCCTGGGGCTGGTGGGAGAAAACATTAGCCTCAGGACTGCTCAACCAGCGATTCTTCCATTTGGGGGTTATTCTTGACCCTACATTTATTTATTTATTTATTTATTTATTTATTTATTTATTTATTTATTTATTTATTTACTTACTTACTTACTTATGTTTACCTGTTTGAGACAGGATTTCTTGCAGCCCAGGGTGGCTTCAAGGTGCTATGTAGCAGAGGATGACCTGCCTCCACGTCCAGAGTGCTGGGACCGCGGTGCAGAACAAGGCCCTGTCTGCCACCCCTGAATTTTAAGAGGATCAGTTCTGCCAGCATTCACTTTGCACTCTGTATGGCTTCACCCAGATTTCGTCCCCTTTAGCCCTGGGGTGTGTGTGGGGGATCGGGGCCTGAGCAGCCATGTTAGGGCTAGCTTGGGCACAGAGTGGGTGGCCCAGGTTATTGTCAAGAACAGTGTTGATGTTTCCATGGCAGATGTTACCCTAGAGTGGCCCCTGAAGGTTGCTGGGCCACCTGCAATATAATGGCCTGCTCTGGGGCTCAGAGCATGCTCTTCTTCTGCTGCTTCCTTGGGGTGTGGAGTCCTTCCCTGGCAGGGCAGAGCCCCTTAACCCTCCCTGTGTCTGTTCCTGGAAGTCCACAGTGGAAGGAACTGCTGGGCCCACAGAGGCATCTTGGGCTGGAAAGGCAGCCCCTGCCCTTCAGTATGGCCTTAGCTAGTCGCTGCCCCAGGACAGAGGTTGGGTGTCTCGTCCAAAGGGCTCAGCATCCTGCTCTGATTCCCCATCGCTCACAGCCATCTCCCCAAACACTGTCCTTGTCAAGTCCTTTCCCCCAGTGGCCCATCCCACACGCACGGTCCTGACGTTAAGGGTCTTCGGTGCCTCCATACTGCCCGTATCCCCTCCACACCCCCGCATGACCCACTCAGCACACCCGCTTCCCTTCACCCCTACACTCTTGCTGCATGACCCCTGCCTTTCTCTCCACCCCTGTCTTTCTGATTATCTAATTTCTTCCCTCCTACTCCCAACACGAATCCTGCCTTTCCCAGGCAGCCTGCCAGGCTGAGCACTCCCTTGAGTTCCTCTGGCTCCTGTGCTGGGCTCCCTCTGGTGACTGATGAACTTTCCCTTATCTTATGGCGCTCTGGCCCTCCTGCAACCCCAGGGTCTCATACTGCAGACAGTACTGTAGACAGTACACAAATTATAGCCAAATGATATGTAAATGAGCACCTTCCATTTCTTGGTGGAGAGGGTTACGTTCCCGTCCCGATACAAAACAGGGTTGGGACAAGCTGTTGTTTTGGTCTCCCGGTGTCTCTGGTCCCTGGCATCTTTGGCCCACCACCTGGCTGACTTGTGCAGGGACTGCTCAGGGACCACCCTTCTCCCACTTCTGAATGCTTGTGGGGTGGAGGAGGGAGGCGGAGATAGTGGAATGAGATCCAGGCCTAACCAGCCGAGTATTCCAGACCTCTGCCAAATGACTGGGTAGGGGTGGGGGTATGACCAGGTGGGCCACTGAGATCCGGTTCTAGGATTTTATTGGAGTATTGGGAAAGAACACCTCGTTTTCCTCCTGGTTGCTCCGGGACAGGATGTAAGCTAATCCTACTACTAGCCATCTGTCACCAGACAGAGAGAAAGGAAATGGGATTCAGAAATGGAGGCACCATCCTGATGTCAGAAACCGGAAGTAGCATTCCTCCCGGTCACTTCTGATCAGTCATATACCACAGTGAATTCATGTTCTTGTTTAAGCCATGGTGAGTTCCTGTTAGTGGAGATGTTGGGTGACAGACCCCACGATTATAACCCAGGTGAGCAGGAAAGAGTCCCAGCTGGATGGAGACCTGCTCCTTTATCTGATGGGCCGTCACTGAGTCATTACCACCCTTGTTGTGGACTGAATTCCATCCCTGAATTCATAGGACACAGTCCCCAGCTACATTTATTTGGGGCCAGGGCCCATGAGGAGGTAATTAAGGTTCAGTGAGGGTGTGAGTGTGCGCTAATCCAATATGACTAGTGACTTAGAGGAAACCACAGAGGGGTGGAGTGGGGGACTGAGAGGTGGTGAGGACACAGGGAAAAGCTAAGGAGGCCCCAGGAAAAACCAAAGCAGCCAACACCTTGATTTTGACTCTCAGCCTCCAGGACAGGGAGAAATACATTTTTGCTGTGAAAAGCCACCCAGGCTATGGCATTTTGTTACGGCAGCTGGAGCTGCCTGCCATAGGTCAGGAACATGGTTTTGCCTCTCTTCACACGACTTCTTCACGTTTGCTTGGTTCCACAGGCAGGCTGGTTCCCTGCACCCACAGGGCACCGCTGCCCCTTCCACAGAGCCAGGGCCTCCAGTAGCAAAGAATTAATTTATTTACAAGTGATTTACAGTTAGAAATCCTAGGCAAGCAAGTGATGTGTGGGGTGGCACTTTGGCGCCGGCAAGTCACTTGTCCGCACGGACAAAGGAGGCGAACACGCTGTCCTTCTGGCTGAGAAGCGTCTCCGGCTTGTCAAACTCCAGGATAGCACCCCTCTTCAGGACCATCACCAGGTCTGCACTTAGGATGGTGTGCACACGATGCTGGGTGGGCAGGAGGGGCTGCTTAGTGTGGTGGCAGGAGGACCGAGGAGCCCTGTGCTCCCCAAGCCTGGAGGAGGTTCATGTCTCTGCCCCTCTCCACTTCTCTTGGAGCCCAGACAGACTGGAGGCTAACTATATAGCCAAGGACAAGCTTGAACTTTGCTCGCCCTTCCTGAGTGCCAGGATTACAGTGCCACCATCACACCCCATTTCTGCAGTGCTGGGGACTGGCTCCGTATCTGCAGGAAAGCACTCTTCACGGCCCGGCTGTGTCCTGTCTGAGGTGCCGGTTCCAACCTGGGGTGGCTGGGGTCCAAAGCCTCTACCCTTCTCTCCTCGATCAAGCCTTAGCTATGCCCCAATCTCCAGGCTTCAAGACTTAGAGACTCTCTCCCCAGGCTCCCACTTTCAATGAGAAGCAGCCCCCAGCCTAGCTCACAGGGTTTTAGGAAAGGGTGTATCTTGGAATCCAGAGAAATAGGGGCAAGTCATGAGTCAAGCAAAGGTGTAACTCTCTAGACACCTCAAAATTCTGCTCTGCCCTCCTGCCACCCTCTAGACTCCCGGTCGTGAGTACCCTCGGATCTTTTCCTGCCTACAGGAATCAGTCCACTGGTCCCAGAGGCGAGCTTTCCTCCACACACTATCAATGGCCCCTTACCGCGATGGTGACCACAGTGCGGTCTGCGAAGGCCGTCATCACCACCTTCTGGAGGATGTTTTCCTGTCAGGTGGAGGGAGGTAGCTGGTGGCTCATCTGCCCCGTGGATGGGGTTGGGGATGGTTCTGGGAACACGGGGCCCAGCTCCTATCCACCCCAGCGCCTAGCTCTACGCCCAGCTTCTCTCTGGCTCTAGTCCCAGAGGACTGACCAGGCTCTCAACACTCAAGGCTGGACTTGCCTTTACCACATAACCCTTATGTGACTGTCAACCCGAGGCCACTCTACGCCAACTGCTCCCTGACCTGCCGTCCCAGGACCAACCGTGGCCATGTCGATGGAGGCAGTTGCTTCGTCCATGATGAAGATGCTTGTCTTCCTCACAAAGGCCCGAGCCAGGCAGAACAGCTGCCTCTGGCCCTGGCTGAAATTCTCCCCTCCTTCTGTGATGATGGCATCTGGAAGCAGACATAGGAGGGGCAGGGCCGAGTTAATTCTGGCTGTGAGTAGCATAGTCCGTGGCTTGTGAGTTGTAAGGGGGTAAATGCACAGGGCCCACTTGTGGGGCTGTGTCAGTGTGTGTGCAGGAATGATGTATCTGAGTCAACGGGGCTTCCATTTGCATGGATACAACATGCGGTGGCCATCCTGGTGCTGTGCACTTCTGGGGCCCCGGGCAATCCTGGTGAAGCCTGGGCCAGAGGATGAACCAGTGATGTCAAAGCTTGTCTAGCTACCCCCCCCCCCCCCCCCCCGTGCCTACCCCATGGCTGACTGACCCTGGACTGGAGCAGCATCTTCCCCATAGGCTGTACGATGAATGTCTTGTAACTGTGTCCACGGTGACTCCCCCCAGGGCAGGCCTGAAGACACACTGTGGTGTGGGGGACTTGCAATCTATCTCCCAGGGACCCTGAATGTCCCTCTGTGCCAGACTCTGAGCTAGGTGAGTTGTGCGGCCAGAGGCAAACTGTTTGACCTCTGAACCCTGTATGGTGAAAGTTGGGACTACACGGTCACTGAGTTCTAGCTAGATTTGGGGCTCCAAACTCGGGGCTCGTCTTAGCTATGGGTGGGAAGTCTGCCCCGCCAAACCCATCTGGTGCAAGGATCAGTCACCCAGGCCTCCTGGCAGCGCCTTCACCACCAGCTTCAGCTGGGCGATCTCCAGAGCCTCCCACAGGGTGCTGTCTGAGCATTTCTTCTCTGGGTCCAGGTTGAATCTGGGGGGAGGCAGAGCGAGCCCTCAGGGAGCAGAGTTCTGCCTCCACCCACAGGGCAGGGCTTGTGGAAGCACAGTGACTGACAACCTAGCGCTGGGAAGGGCGCACTGAGGAGGCGGCAGCCAGTGCAGCACTCGGGAAGAGCTGGTGCGGGGGACCCACAGGTGCCTGCTCAAACCTAACGAAGAAGGCTGTGAAGGTGACCTTCCTCTGAGACCTCCCCATCTGTGCTCAAAGCTGGCCTGGGGCTGAGTCAAGAGTGCAGGCTCTCACCTGATGGTGCCACTGAAGAGGACGGGGTCCTGTAGGATGATGGACAGGCGAGAGCGTAGTGTGTGCAGTGGCAGCTTGGCGATGTCAATGCCATCAATGATGATGCGCCCTGTATGGTGATGATGTCATAGGTCAAGTGCCACCAGGGTGGGAGTGGTGCTGGGACGTGGATCCCAGCGAGGATACAGAAACGCAATGTCGGTCACGGGGTTTCCTGTGACATTCCCAACCAGAGGCCAGGGCTGAGGTCTTGCCTGGTGGCTGTGGGCACATATGTACATGCGTGGCAGCTAACACACAAATCACCTTCAAACATATCCACCATTCGGAAAAAGGCCAGAGAGAAGGAGGACTTCCCGCTGCCTGTGCGGCCGCAGATCCCAATCTGGAAGCAGAGAAGCAGATGTGGCCCTGGGGTGTGCACGGATGTGGGAGGCCACATCGCTTTGGTCCTGGGGTGTGTACTGGTGCAGGTCACAGCGCTGTGACCCTAGGGGGGTGCACAGGTGTGGGAAACCACAATGCTGTGGCCCTGGGGTGTGTACTGGTGTGGAGGTCACAGCGCTGTGGCCCTGGGGTGTGTACTGGTGTGGAGGTTACAGCATCTCCTTTCATCTTGGTTTCCTGACCAGCTTTAGCCAGGCTGGACCCAGGGTTGAGCTTGCTTCCTGTGGTGGGTTCAGAGGGGGCTCTCTTGGGGACCCAGGAGCAGAGTACAGGTAGAGATGACTAGTTGTGCAGGCCTAGGTGTGGGTCTGCAGGGAAGATCCACATCTTGTTTGGTAGCTGTCAGGGAGTGAGGGCCCTGGTGTGCCTCTGCGTGCATGTGTATGGCGAGACAAGGTGGCATGGTGGGTGTGATGTGCAGGAGGGCCATGCCTGATCCTACTGCTTCCTGGTTCTTGGGTCCTAAGAGAAGTTTACATGAAGGACTGATACAGAGACAAGACAGTGACGCAGAAAGGCCAGTGGGGAAGAGACAGGCAGGGACAGAGACACAGCCCAAGGCAATGACCGTAAAACAAAAGGACACCAAGAGGGCCCGAGAGACAAAGGCAGAGAAAGAGGGGCAGGTCAGAGGTGGGCTGTGAGGAGGGGTGTGAGCACAGGACTCAGAGTGCTGGACAATGCTGCACAGCCTCTCTCTCTGCCGGAGACCTCTGCTCTGAAGCTCCAGGGAATGCAGCAGGGAGAGCCAGGGGTCTTCCCCTGCAGGGAAGCGGCCTGACAAAGCCCCTAAACCAAGCAAGTCCTAGATGTCTGCTTCTGGGGTGGGTGGGGCCTGAAGTTAGGAAGAGGACCGCAACTGTTGCCTGCCCGTGGGCTCCCACCCCAGCTGACCTTCTGTCCTGGGGAGATGAGGGCATTGACGTGCTTCAGCACAGGCTTCAGGGAGCTGTCGTAGCGCACACTCAGGTTCTGAATTTGGATCTTCCCTTGGTCTGGCCAGTTCTTGGGGATCAACGACGGTGCTGAGGGACAGGCTGGTGGTCAGCCACCAGGCGTAGGCCACTTCTAGCGCCCAGAAAGGCCACCTCCCCACTCCGGGGATAGTCTCTGCAGGCTCTCACCCAGGAGCCCCTCATAGCTCTCTGCCTCGGTTTTCAGGAGTGCGTGGATACGCTTCACAGCCCCCAGTTGGATCTCCATGTCCGCCAGGTTCCTCACCATCCAGTTGAGGTAGTTGGAGACCTACGGGGGCCAGCTGGTCACAGCTGCTCAGTGGTCGCCATTTTCCCCTCGGATGACTCTCTTTACTCTGAGGAGGACGAGGAGCCCCTGGAAGCCTTTTGCTGCCCACCAACTGTCTGAGCACAGTGGCAACTTGGAGCCATGAGAGGTTACAAAGCCAATGGCTCCCCACCCACCACATCCAGCAAAGCCTAGGTGGGTGTGCACCATCTCTCCCACATCTCAGTTGAGGACAGTGCTCTGGGTGCCCAGCCCACTGCCACTCACCATCAAGGCATAGGTGAGGCCCAGGCCCACCAGGCCGGCAGAGAGCTCCCTGTGCAGGGAGTTGGAGATGGAGGTGGCCGCCGCGATGAGCACCACGCACGCTCCAATGTACTCCTGAGGAAGAACAGCAGCTGGCCTGGGCTGTTGTGGGTCAAAGCCATAGGTGCCTCATTCTGCCTCACCCTTGGGGCAGAGAGCAGCTCAGCCAGCCTGAGCCCTAGCTCCACATTCACAGAGCAGACACACGAGGAGCTGGTGGAAGATGAGGCCCAGGAGCTAATGTTTGCTCCAAGGTTATGCTATGCACCTTACTTCCTGAGGAAGCGTGTCTAGCCACCGGCCCTAATGAGCCTTCACCTGTGCCGTCACACGGCCCACTGAAGGCACACACTTGCCAGCCACCCCTCTTCTGACAGGATCTTATAGCACACAGGTGGACCTTAAACTTTGTGGCCTTCAGCTGCTATCCCCAGAGTGCTGGGATTACAAACATGGTGTGGGATTGAACCCAGGGCTTTGTGCATACTAGGCAAGCACTCTCCTAAGCGAGCTCCATCTCCAGTCCCAACCTCCACTGTTCTTAATGTCTACATCTTGCACACTTCCACTGCCCTTGTTCCCGGAACACCTCTGGGATACTCGGGGTGAAGATACAGGTTAGACCGAGAGGACCACCAGGGCTGGAGAACAGGAAGGCTCTGGGTCCCCACTATCAGCTACCCCTCTTCTCTTCATCTGTGTCTGCCCCTTGTTCCAGCTCCACATTCCTAACAGAACCCCAGTCCCAGGCCCCAGGGTGGGATGGCACTTGCCATGCGGACTTCCAGCCACCTGTTGGCTGCCGTGAGGAAGAGGGAGGCGATGTTGTTGGAGTCAGTATATTCTAGAAGCTTCTGCTGGAACCGGGCCTCATACCTGGAGGGTGAACAAGATGCGACAGAACTAGGTGGGGACTCTCCTCACTTACAGAGGGCTCTCCGCAGCCCCAAACATGCCAGCTCTTAAGTTGACCTCACATGCCGTCCCTGCCTCTGTCCACCTCTCTCCTGCTTCTGGCCCACTGGAGTACGTCAGATCCCTAACAGGTGTCCTGTATTTCTCTCTACAGGTAGACAGCTTATTCTTTCAAAATCACAGAGAACATCAGTGGCATCCAGGATTGAGAAGCACCTCCTCGGCAGGGGCCAGTCAGAGCCAACTTTATCTCCTGCCGCCAATATGCTGCAGCCCCCTCAGCCTGGTCAGGGTTCATGGCAACATCTCCCACCCCAAGCCTTGGCTCATGTTCCTTTTATTACCTGGAAGCTTTCTCTCTTGATCTTTACAAATCTGGTCCCTTCTCAACTCCCAGGCCTGACCTTAACTGCTCTCTCCTCAGAGACACCTTCCCTGGCTCCTCCCTTCCCCCCAGTGGCCACCCCCAGGCTCCTCCCTTCCCCCCAGTGGCCACTCCCTGGCCCCTCCCTTCCCCCCAGTGGCCACCTCCTTCAGACCTAGAAGTACTTGTTTAATGATGAGCAAAGGGACCATGGAGAGCCATCTTGATAACCAAACTCAGAGACTCAGAGGGGCCCCCTTGCCTTGTTGGACATACGTTTACTCCTGAAACTGTTTGTTCTACTGGAATTATTTCCGGGCAGAGGACAAGCATCTGAGGATGATAAAGTGCATCTCTGAGGGGTGGGGGAGTGTGCATTGCACAGCCAAGTCGTGGATATGTGTGGGTGGGTGACAGGTCTGAGGTGAGTGTGAATCTTGGCACGAGAAGGATTTGAGGAAGCGCATGTTGTGTGTGTGTGTGTGTGTGTGGTGTGTGTGTGAGTGCACGTGTGCCTGAGAGAAGGTGAGGAGGAGTGAATGGGGATCTGAGGGCCTGTGTGCATGACAGGGAAGTCGAGGCAGGTGACAGTTGTGCCTGAGGACTGGGGAAGAGCTCCATAGCAGTGTAAACCCAGACTGGCATCTAAACCCCATGAGCATCAGAATAGAATCAAGGTTTTTTCATGGGCTAACATCGTGGGGACATTGATGTTTGACACGGACTGCGGGCCTCTGGGCCACACCAAGCCCAGTGCAGGTCACTGTGGAGACGCTGCTGGCCCTGTCCCCAGCCTGCACCACTCTGTACGGACCTGCCTCCTCTGAGGGAGGTAGCTGGGCTGGGCTTCTCAGTCACTTCCTCCAGACTTGGCTTTCGCACGGCGGGCCCAAGAAGCGCTTATTTGATGACAAACAATGAAAAGCTGTCTTGACACCACTGCCCAGGGCAGTGCAGCCTGGGTTTTAAGTCCACACGTGGCTAGTGTGAGGCTGACTGTTAGTGCAGCATTTAAGCCCTTGGCACTCCACCAGTGTGAAGTTATGCTAGTTAGCTTCCGCCGGGGTAGACTTGTGGGCTACAGCCAGGAAATTAGACACATACAGCAGTGATTAAAAGTCTTCAATTCAAAATCAGGAATCATTCAGCACGATGAGCAGGGTCTGGACTAGGCAGCAGGTCCGTGGCTGACCACAGGCTCAGTTCGAGCCCTGGTCTTGGTCTGAGGCTGTGACAGTGCTGGAATCTGCTCAGAAGTCTAGCCCACGTATAAAAGCCAGTCTGTGGTGCCAGAGCTCAGTCCAAGGGCTTTTGGACACCAGTTTTAAAACTTAGCACCGAGGCTAGGCCCAAAGGTGAAGCCAAGTCTGGAGCCCTGTGGCAGGCTTTGGGGCTTCTGTGTGGAGATGCGCAGGCTTGTGAGGGGTGGAGGGTATCCAGGGAATGCAGCCTGGGCTAGGGCACAGCTCTGTTCTGCTCTCCTCAGACTTCTGAAAGGTGAATTCCCAGGGTCCCATTTGTCTCAGGAGCAAGTACGGTCTGTGCCAAAGCCCGGGGCACCCCACCTAGGGCTGATCTTGGACATACTGGGAGGCAAAGAGACGAAGGTCTTAGACCCTTAAGCCCTAGGGCTGCTCCTGACACAGTGTCACATGGTTATTGTCATGCAGCTGTGCTGTTCTAAAAATAACCTGTTGTCACCCTCTGGGTTAGGCTCCAAGATGAGAGCCAAGCTGTGTGGCCAGGGGTCTCTGGTCTGGCTGGGAGAGGGGACAGAGGCTCCAGGAGACCCAAACACTGCTTGGTTGTGAGGAACAAGGGTCTTCTCTAGTCCCTGAGAGCCTCAGATGCCCCCACCACTCAGCGTGGTGAGGCGGTGCCAGGGACACCGAACTTTCAGGAAATTCCCCTGGGTGGGTGAACTCTCACCTGTCCCAAGTCACAGTTCTGTGACAGTTCCTCTAAGATCCTTCCCTAGCCGACTCCTTCAGTGCTCCCAAAGCCTGCGTCCCCATGTCTGGCAGAGCAGTGGTCACATGGCCTGTGGGGACTGTAAATGCCTCTGGGGCTGCAGCCCACGGGACACATCTCCAGTGCCTGGCCCCGGTCCAGCACCAGTGGGGCTCAGTGTGTCAGACGGTGTGTGGACTCAAAGCTGGGGTTTGTGGGGACATTTCCCAGAGACGTCAGGTGTCTCAGTTTCCCCATCCCACTCAGCACTGAGGGTCACGGTGCAGCATGGACAAAAGTGGCAGTCAGCACAGTGTCTGGTGGCAGAACACAGGGCCTCAGGGTTGGCTCCAGGTGTAAGGGCCTTTGCAGTGTGGCCAGATTCGTCCCCAGCTGGTGAGTCAGGTTCTGCCTTCCTACAGAGGCCTACAGTTTGTCTGCAAGGCTGGGATTCTACATCTGGAGTCCACATGGCCTGTCCCTGCTAAAAGACACTGCCCAAGGCCTAAGGTGTGATTTAGACGGGTATGCTCTGGGCCTTCCTAAGCAGGGTCCTTCGACTTGGGTCTCACGACCTGTGACCCCGAGGTCAACCCCACCCCACTCCTGCGTTGGGGGGCCTCTGGGCTTGTACCTGAAGGCACGGATGGTGGTGAGTCCTTCCACAGTTTCAGCGAAGTGTGAGAGCAGAGGGAGCTGCGTCATGTCATCCAGCTGCTGCAGGTCCCTGTGACGGGCGACAGTGGGTGGTCAGAGGGGCCATTTGCACCCAGCCTTGGCAGGGGTGCCGCTACGGCCGCCAGGCTGGGCAGCCTTGTCTCTTTCAGCCTCAGTTTCTCACTTGCTGAGAGTGACGACAGGATGGCCCCACCACACTACTATGGACAACAGAGATGTTCTTGCAGAGTGCTTCAACAGAGCCCTCGAAGCCCAGGTCCCATCACCCGGGCACTGAGCTGGGGGCGAGGGCGCCGATTCCACTTCACAGGTGGACACCCTGAATATGGGGCAGCTGGCCAAAGGAATAGAAAGGCCAGATTTGACAGTCTCAGTTCCTTGTTTCCCAAGAACCACAACAGGCCCCAGGGCATCCTGGGCAAGGATCTAAATATTTAGTTCCTGGGTGGGGAGAGGAGGCTAGAGGTCTCCATGGCAACAAGGGGCCTCCTGCTCCCTATGGCCAGGCATCACATGCCAGGTAGGCCAGCTGGGACACAAGAAGCAGCTTCCCTAGACACTGTTTCCAGAGCCAGGTATCAGGAATGGGGCGAACATGTCTTCCTTGGCAGAGAGATGAAGTTTGTGGGACAGCTTGTGCTACATCGTGTGGAAACACCTGAAGTGCACAGTATGGTATGATGTTTGGAAAGACACTGTCATTTTGCTAATGCCAATGCAGAATGTCCCTCCAGGGTGGTCAGGAATTCTGGGTCATTCAGACACAAAGCCATTTATATCAATGCTGATTCTTATGGGCAATTGATTAGGGTAAAAAATGCATTTAAACATAATGATTATTGTTGCCAAGCAGTATTTTGACTCTTGTTTCTTATCAACTATATGTACTTGGGAAAAGTACTTAACTTTTATGAACATTGCCTGAAGTAAAAAAAGTACACTTTGTATCACAAGTATACATGCTTACATCATGACCAAAGCAAAGGGTTCACAGAGATATTATAAATATTGTCTGATAATTTTATGTTATAGATCAAAACAGAATGCGCATATACATACAAATGTATGTGTATGCAAACATATATACATATGTATGCTTACGAATTTTTTATGGCGTTGGGAATGAAACCCAATGCCTGGAGCATGGTAGTCAAGTGCTCTTATCCGTCCCTCTCCTTATCTACCTCACTGTTCTACCTCACTGTTTTTAACACGCTAATTATGAATCAGGATATTGATTCAATGATGGTTGTAATTGGCAGTGTGAGTAATTGTGGCCTAGAGGGCCTTTTAAGTTTTCATTCTAATTTTTTGAATCAATGAGTTTAACAGAATCACTCCTAGGAAGAAGTCTCTGGAGAATATTCTAGAATACGCTGAGTAGGAAAGATGGGTGTGTGTATGTGTGCGGTGTGTCCTAACCTCACAAGGGTAGACACGACCCATGAGAGTGGCTGCAAGAGCCCCAGTCCATCACACGTCCCCCATCAGAGACCAGCCTGATTTCTAAGTCAGCATGGGCCCTGGGATCCCACAGTTCTCACGGGGAGCATTTGGGACAAATGAATGAAGAGCATAAATGTGCATTTCCCCGGCCCCAGCAATTCCACTCCTGACCACATCTCCCAAGGAAACAATTGAGATACGAACTGCGGAGCGTATGCTGACAGATGGTATTCTAGGAGAGGCATTTCCTCCATTCCTATTGGTTATTTCTGTTTCCGACTCTGGGAAAACACGTCTCTATCACTTTTATGATGATGGTTCTGGCGAGGGTCCCAAACCGCCACCGTAAAGGACCTCCTGTCCCTGTCCCCATACCTCCACCCGTCAGACTAGGAATGCTGCTGTCACCTGGATGCCACTCGGAAGTACTTCTGGATGAAGTAGCACACGACAGCTAGAGGTAGGAGGGCCACGAGGAACACAGGCGTGACATAGGAGATGACAGTCAGGGCAGAGACACAGAGCAGGGTGGACCGGCTCAGACACTCCAGCGTGGACGGGATGTGCTGAGGAGGCGGGGGACAGGGGGACATTTCTGTATTAAACGGTTTGCCGCCATGTCTGTCTCTGATTTGATTGCGGACTCATAGTGTATCTGTCCAGCTACCCTGCAAGCTCTCCGAGAGCAGGACTCAAGACTCAGCTTTCTCACCATCCAGAAAGATAAGTCAACCAAGGAGATAGGCTGACCCAAGTGAATACTGAGAATATCTTGGAACCTTTCTGAATGAGCTAGGGGAATCCTGAATGGAAGCCAGAAAGACCTGGTTTCCCTTCAGACTTACGAAGCTCTCGAGGGAGGCCCCAGACCCTGGGGCAGTGTCCATCAGATAGGGACACTGGTCTCCCCACACAGGGACACTGGTCTCTGATTATCTGTGCAGAGGCCAGCATCTGAGAGGAAAAGCCCCCGGGGTCCCAGAGAAAGCATGCACAGTCGGTACCTGGTCAATGGTGTTACAGTCAGATGAAAATCTGTTGAGGATACTCCCCAGGGGTGTGGTCTCAAAGAACCTAAGAGGCAAGCAGAACCATTATTTGTTGATTTAGTTTGTTCATGGGACGAGGGCAGCTATTTGATTGAAATGTCTCTAGAACCTTCTGTGGGTCTGGTTTCCTAGGAGCAACTGCCTTTGTGGGTCTGCAAATATCTGGCTTCTGTCCTTGAGAATTCCTACAGCTTCTCAAAATGGTGTTGGCTTTTATTTCGCCTTCCTCACCCACAGGTGATCGCTGATACCCTCCTCGACCTGACTCACTTGGCCATGGTTCCCTTGGGACACAGAGTCCTCTCCCAGGAGAAGAGGTCCCTGGGGACAGCCTGTCAACTGGCTGGCAGTGAGAGGCTACGCTGGCTGTCAGCACTCTGGCTGTGACCTAGAGCTGGCCCAACCCAACCAGAGAGCTTCTAAACTTCAGACTGGGGGCGAACAGAGGATAAGCCAACAAGGCTGCCACGTCCACAGGCCACAGACAGAGACAGAGCTGGGAGTGCAAGTGTAGCCAGGCAGCGGGCAGCTATGAAGTAGGGTACCGGAGGTCCGGAAGCCATGAGACCAGGTAACCACTACGCCTATGTGGTGCCAGTCAATCAGGTGTGATGTCATAGGTTCTCGACACCTGCCTCGTTTAGGGTTCTGCTCCATCTCATTAGGGCAATTTGAACATTTAATCCTGCTCCCAGTGCTAGAAAATGCAGGCTGCAGGGGTGTGTGGCGGGGGAGGGGAGGCTGAGGAACCTGTGGGCTGAGATGGATAGATTACACCACCTAGGGAAGGGAATTAACCTTTACCCGAAACGTGCAGATGCTCACATTGAAGGCTGATGTGACCATCGGGTGAGCCAATCATGTAAAATACCCGCAAGGTCAGCTGATTAAATGTCAGTTCTCCCTGCTTCGTTCATAAGGACACTTCTACACACACTGACCTGAAGTCAGCCCACAAGCCTGTGACAGAGGTCACCTGTGCTCATCTTACAGATGGGGGATTTTGGACTCAAAGCATAGTGACCTGCCCTGACGTGGTCGAGCCTGGTGTACCTCATGGGGGCCAGGATGATGCGGTTGAGCAGGCTGCGGTGTAGCCTCTTGGCCACCTTCAGTCCCGTCCACTCCACAGTGACAGAGGTGACAAGGCACAGCACGATGCCCAGGCTGCAGAGCACGGTGAAGACCAGGGCATAGACAGACTGGTCCAGGGCACATTCCTAAGTGGGGGGAGAGTGAGAGGGTCCCGGGCTGTGTGTGGGCTCAGCCCTCCCTCCTCCTCCTCTCTGCCAGGCCTGCTGGAGGCTGCAGTCCTACCTGGCTGAGGGAGCAGTTCCTGGCAGCAGGGCTCAGGACCAGGGCACTGTCAGTCCACTTGGCCAGCCAATAATCGATGGCCACCAAGACCATGTGCTTGAAGAGCTGGGAGAAGACGAGCAGAGACAGGAGCAGAATGCCGGCAGAGGACAAATACTTGGTGCAGGCTCGCCACGGGATCTTCGCTCGCTGATGCAGCACCGACGATAAGTTGTCGTCTTCCTCGCTCTCGGCCGCCTCCTCTGCAGGGCGCAAGAACCCACCCTGTAGCTTCCCAGATCACAACCCTCTGCAGGTGAACCAGGGGGCAGCTGATTCCCACTGAGAGATGGGAAAGCATGTAGAGAAAAGGAGGATGCTTAATCAAACCACACTACCCCACCACGCCCAGAGCCCTGGGCTTCCGTCTCTCTGTGTGTGGTGGTTAATACTGTCAACCGGAATCGTCGGTAAGACAAGCCACTTGGCAAACTGGGAGGGACTATCTACAATAGGTTAACCGAGGTGGGAGGACCTGCCCACTGTGTGTGGTGCCATTCCATGAGCTGCAATCCTAAACTGAATAGAAAGAAAGCGAGCTGGACACTCATGGCTCTCTGCTTCCTGACTGTGGACACAATGTGACCATCAGCCTCACTCCTGTTGACACGCCTTTCTCGCCGGGACGGACTATAAGCCCTAGACCTGCAAGCCTCAACAAACCTTTCCCAAGGTTGCTTCTTGTCAGGGATTTTGACACAGCAAAAAGGAAGTAGCTCATTGTGGGTGTTAACTGCACTCCCAGGCTGGTGGTCCATACCTTCCTCCTCTTCCTCATCCAGTAGAAAGCCATCTTTGGAGGACATGGCACGGGGCAGGCCCTGAGATGGCTCTGAGGCTTTCCTCTCCATGACTGTCTCCTGGAAGACAGATGGAGCCTGGCCAGTGTCTTTAGGGAGTGCTCGTGGGGAAGGAGAGGTTGGGAGCAACTACCCTAGCGATGACTGGCTTACAGGTTGTCTCTACCTTGGGGAGGGGACACACGGACACATGCTCATCTCGCCAGAATTAATTTATTCTCTTCATTAACTAACAGCACCCCACTATTTCAGAGGGGGATATTCTGTGTGTGTGTGTGTGTGTGTGTGTGTGTGTGAGAGAGAGAGAGAGAGAGAGAGAGAGAGAGAGAAGTCTATGTAGCCCAGAGCAGCCTTGAACTCTCCATCCCCCGGCTTCATCTTCTTCAACCTCCCCAGTCTAGGATTACAGGTGCACACCACCACACCTGATTCTCCCGTTCTTGGCCTCTGGGATGCAAGCAACTCAGGTGGACACCTGACCCTGGCCTGGCTAACCCTCCCATTCTGCCATCCCCGCTGTAACGATCCAATCGGGGCGAGCCCACAACTGGATAAACAGGGCTGCTGATACAGCGCAGCTGCTGTGAGATTGGGGCCAATTTGAGAGCAGTGGGCAGAGACGGAAACAGAATCCTGGTGGTGGTGCAGTGACGAATGAAGCCACAGCTCTCCTTGGACTTTCTGGTTTCATGAACCAGCAATTCCTTACCACCCCCCACCTTTTCCTTTGTTTAGCTAGTCTGAGCTGGTTTTCTGGAGCCTTTCAGCTAAGTGGCATCTGAACATCTGTGTACAGATGATTCTGTCCTGGGTCCCTGCACAGGTGACAGCTCTCCCCTGGTAGAGCAAGTTCAAGACAACCCTACACCTGTCCTTTTGGAGACTTCCTGGGGGTGGCGAGGACAGGCAGGCCTGTGAGTTCAGAGTCTAGTAAAGCTATCTAGGGACAGCTGCCTGGCCCCCCTATTCTCACCTTCTCCAGTTCCTGGTCTTGCCGGTTCATGAGGGTCTTCCAATGCTCAAAGAGCTGGCACTCAGACCTCTGGAAGTCCTTGAGCGTCCCCTCCCTCTGAATGGTGCCGTCCTTCATAGCAATGATCTGCCAAGGCGGCCACAAAATAGGTTTGGCTAGCTTAGAGGAGTCTGAGACCGAGGGATGGCCACCTTGATCCACTGTACCGTGCAGTCTGGTAACCCACCCACACCAACATCTTTCTCAGAGGGTGCCTTTGCAGAGCTAACGAGTGTACCTTGGCCAGGATTGGTAGGTTACCCACAGGACCCCACCAGCCTCAGTTTCCAGACGCCAAGCAGGCCAACTGTATGTTATCCTGAGCTGCTCCGGATGGCAGGTTCTATCAATTGTGGTAGCATGCTTGTTAATCTAAGCAGGTGTGGCTGTGCCCTTTTAGAGTTCAAAAACTCTGTATTTGAAGCACCCAATGGCACCATTAAGTGGAGCCAGCTTTAACTGGCACCCATCCCATACTGGGGTCCTGTGCACAGGTACCTCAAGGAACAGGCACCTTCATGTCTGCCTTACCAGACTCAGGATTGTTCTCAACCACAACCACGTTGCTTTCTGAAGCCATTTTGCCTGTTTTAATAGCTTTCAGAATTTTTTGTCTTTTTCATAGTGGAGGAGGCTCTCATTCCACAAGGAAGGCTTATTTAGAGAGAAATTAATTAACAGGCCTATTTGGCTCAAACTTGAAGCTCAGAGAGGGTCTCAGATTGTGGCTGCTGTCCAGGAAAATTTTGATACAGGAGTAGACAGGTGGCCTATTATCTTTATCTTACCATTAAGTGACTCCCAGCGAGATGGAGAGTAACTATGTCCTACCTATTGAGGAACGGGGTGGGGAGGTCAGTCAGCATGGGGTTCACAACACCATGTTCTGTGGGAGTGTGGTCTGCAGGACTACGGCCACTGTTCCCTCTGCATCTGACTGAGGCTCCACTCCGCTCATCCCCGAGGGCCAACGGTCTGGGGAGTCAGTTCTCCCATCTAAACAGGAGTATCCGCAGCCAAGGGAAGCTGGCTGGGCAAGGCTAGCCTAGGGTACACCAGAAGGGAACCAAGCCAGGCAGGGAATGTCTGCAGGCCCAGGGGACACCAAGTCTCTGGACTGTAAGTATTTCCTAGCCTACACCAAACCACCCAGGGCTCATGTCTTGTGCTCTGTGGCCATCAGCCATTGCTGCTGGGTCATATGACTGGTTCTGTTGAAGATCACATGCGCGCGCGTGCACGCACGCACACACACACACACACAGACACCACTCCACAGCCTGTTCCCTTGCAGTCCCTACCCAGTCTGCATGAGGTAGGTACTGTAGCTTGTGCGTCACCAGGACCACTGTCCTCTTGTCATCCCGGAGCAGCTCAAGGATGCCGGCCTGCATCAGGTGGTCACTCAGATGGACATCCAAAGCTGAGAAAGGGTCATCCTGGGAAAGATGATAGAGAAGGTGTGTGGGGAGTAGGTGGAGGTGAGCAGAAGTCTCCAGAGTTCTATCAAAGCTGATTTAGGGACTGACACCAGTTAGCTTTGTGGCCTTGGACCACCCACCTAACTTCTCTGGGACTCAAATGTCTTACCTATCACCCTTAAACAGACCTTATCAGTTCACTTCTGGTCCTGAGCCCATCCGTGACTACCCATCTCCTACAAAGCCTGGACTCCTCAGTACAGTGCCCCAGGCCTCTCCAGTCTGCTCAGCTGCCCTTTTTAGCTCCACTTTCTCACCTGTCCTTCCCAAGCTCCCTCCATTCCAGGATGAGCCTGTCACCCTAGTCTTTGCCCGAGCTGTTCCTTCTGTGAGACACGCTGTTCTGCCTTCTGTGTGGTGAACTGCTTTCCACCCACCCACCACTCACCCAAGCACGAGTCCTTCTGTGTCTTGCCCCCGTTAAGTCCTGTGTCCCATCCTCTCTGTCCCATGGACAACCCCGTGCAAAGCCAGATCTGATCATCTGTACACCCCTGCCTTCAAGGCCCCCAGGACCTCATACCCCGAGCCTGTGCCTGTTACTGATGAATTTAATGAACGGAGGAAAGAAACCACTGGACTCTTATCCACGGCTGTTTAAATATCAGGTGACACCTTAGATGACCTAGAACTTCCTAAATTGCTGAGTGTGTGTCAGGTCTAAAACTTACACATGAAGCATCACTGGTGAGGAGAGCTGTGTGTGTTCTGGGGTCAGGGGACAGAATAAACCTAGGATCAGAGATCTGAGGTTGCTTGTGTCTTCATCTGAATGCCCCGTTTCCACTTTGTTTAATTGACTCAAGGCTCTCTTCCAGGAAGCCCTCCCTGATCATGCTGTCTATCACAGCTGTCTCATGGTCTGGGCCACACAGCTTAGCTCTGAACCGGCTCTATTTCCTGCATGTATGTGAGTCGTTCTCCCTAATCAAACTTCAAATCTTCAAGGTCAAGGGCTGGGTCTTAAGATCCTTCGGTATCAACCAAGGCACAGGACACAGAGCTCAGCATGAGGTGGACAAGTTTTATCTCGTGTTTGATGGCTAGAGTGCTGTGTTGAGAAGGGTTCTGAGGCCAACTTGAGTTCCCTAGAGAACTAGCTCAGTTATTAATTAGCCGTGTCTAACCTGAGCACAAGCTGGGGAGTGGTGTCACATACTCTGTGTGTTTGAATGCTGACAGTTGGGGCTGCCCCTTTGTCTTTAGAGAGGTAGTCTCTAACCACAGCTTGCCTCCTCTCAAAATGATTGGAAGGCTCAATGGGAAGTCCATAATGGGTTATCAGCACTGTTCTTGCCTGCCTCAGTTTCTCTGTAAGTAAGATAAGGGTTTGTATCTCTAGCAGGAGAGGTTTGTTCCTGGTTAGGGAGGTTGTTTGCTGCTGCTGCTGCTGCTGCTGATGATGATGAGTGTTAGGGAACCAGGCAGTCAGAGGAGAGGGCCCAAGGGAAACTTCAGCTGGAACACTCACCAGGAAGACAACATTGGTGTGCTGGTAGAGGGCCCGGGCCACACTGATTCGCTGACGCTGACCACCAGACAAGTTGATACCCTGCCGTCAAAGGAGAGGAGAAGATCATGCCCTCAGCCCTTCAGGCTCTCACTGTGCACTTGGGGCTCTATGAGGAGATGGAGTCACCCCCAGATTGGGATGGCTGATCTCTCCCATCAGCTAGGGTGCTGTGTAAATATTCCTCCAAACTGAAGCATTCTCTCCTGGATGGAGAAAGGAGACTTTTAAGACTCAGGGAGCTAAGGAACCTTATGGTATTCAGGAAGTAAGGAAGACTCACAAGGTTCAGAAAGCTCCTGAAACTTACAAGACCCAAGGTTGTAACAGCAGAAGCAATTGCTACAGAGGAGAAACTCCTAGTGGCCACATTGCAGTAAGTTGTGCAGGATGCTGCAGGAGAGCAGCTTTTGTGAGTTATTACCCATGCTGGAGTGGGCTTTGGTACAGCTGCCTTTGAGCCACTCATACTTCCTTAATTCACTCCAATAGACTCACAGGCTAAGACAGACTTGGATGGAACTGGTTTTTGACCTGTTGTTGGTGCCCTATCTGGTGTGAACAGAGATTTCTTTATGTCTCACCAAGAGACATAAAGGACACATTACAGGACAATGGTCATCACAATTTCATACTACTGGAAGCTCTTCAGCCCTTTCCTTTGTCCAATTTCATCATTCATTCTTCCTAAGAAGGACCTCAGGGGACAGTGGGAACACGGGTAAAGAACAGGACTGGGGGCTGCCACTAACCCGTTCCCCAATCTGAGTCTGGTCTCCGTGAGGCAGGATGTCTATGTCCGGCTGCAGGGAGCAAGCTTCGATGACCATCTTGTACCTGGAGAGTAAGGGCAGGGG
Organism: Peromyscus nudipes; assembly: GCA_902168325.1. Taxonomy (NCBI): domain Eukaryota; kingdom Metazoa; phylum Chordata; class Mammalia; order Rodentia; family Cricetidae; genus Peromyscus; species Peromyscus nudipes. The sequence goes on along the minus strand of CABHPH010161802.1, from coordinate 15,284 downwards.
GTCAGCTTACTAGCCTGATCAAAGTGGGGCCTCAGTCCTTGTATGGTCATTAGTCTGTGGGTTGCTGGGCCCCAGTGAGCGATGGCTTTAATGCACTTCCTGCCTTGTGCAAGCAAACGCCATGAGAGCATGAAAAAGCTAAGGTCAGCGCTCACACAGCCTGGGGCAAGTCAAATATTTGCAGGATGAAATTGTGTGGGAGCAAATAGGCTGAGTGAGAGAAGAGAGGGGGCTTATGGTCCCCGCGCGGTGGGAAATGCTGCAGCCGGAGCTCATGCTGGGGCACCATCTGGGAAAACCACTGCTGATTGTTTGGAGGTGGTAATGATGATGGCTGATCAAATATTTGCCTAGCCTGCTCTTCTCTTTTCTGGCCAGCTTTTAGCCTGAGCCGGTGCCAGCCAGCATCCATGGAGACTTTAGAGTTTCTTGGTGACACATGTCCTTAGGCAGCTTTGGACTCGACACCCATTTCAATAATTTACTGGCTGGCCTCGGGTAAGTTATTTACGCTTCAGAACTTTGCCTCTTCTCTCATCCATAAAATGGGCGTAAGAGTCTTGCTGTGTCAGGGACAAGCACACGCATGAAGAGCCTGGCACCGTTCCGAGGAACTGCTAAGTGGTCAGTGGATGCTGGTGATGACTGCCATCAAGGAGTGTTGTGATGTGTGTGTGGGGGACTGGACCTGGTAGTGAGGAACTGCAAGGTTAACCATGCCTAGCTCAGCCCCGCTCCCCTCGCCCTCATACACGGGGAAGGGACTACTGGAACCCAGGCACATCTGGATCCTTTCCAGATGGACTAGATGGTACTGGCTGGACAAGGGCCAGGAACAAACCCACCCCTCCCCAGTCGCTCTCCCAGAGGCGGTTACCGCTGCTTATTGAAGGGACTCTCGAATGTGATGTTCTCCTCCACAGTGGCATTTAGCAGCCATGGTTTCTGAGACGCGTAGGCCACGGGGCCTCTGCTCCTAGAACAGACTGGTGGTGAGGGGGAGGCTCTTCCCTGGGGCGCATTCTCAGAGCAACTGTCCGGCCAATCAATGGCTTAGCTGGGACCAGGGGATGGGTGTACTGAGATAGCCAGGTCATGTGACAGAAAGCTGTGATGGGTATTGCGTAACCCAAGTCATGTTCTTTATGATGGTCTCAAGCCCCCCAAAAGATTCCTAGTTCCCTCCAACCCCACTCTGTGCCTCTAATCTCAGGGACCCAGTCTGAAACCACACACGACGGTCTGGGTACAGCCAGACTTGGGAACCTCACTGTGGGTATATGAGGAGACCAAGGACTTGGCTCATTTAGAAAGGAGAATGAGGGGAGGGCCCCCATGACATAGGCTTCCAGAGGAAAATCTCCCAGGTCAGAAGAGACCCCATAAAACCTCTGCAGGCATGGTTACATCTGGACACCAAGCAGTGTTCTGAGGCTCAGCGGAGGCCCTAGAGTCCAAGCCTCAGGTGGCTGTGTACACAGGACTCTCATCCCCCTACACCAGCCTTCACCAGCCCCACCTCAACCCTGAGGTAGGGAGGACCCCCAAGTGCTACCAAACCAAGCAATTCCTTAGCCCAGCTCCCTTACTCCCTCAGCAGCCGCTGGACCCCACAGGGAGGACATTTTTACAGAACCAGAGCTGAGGCAATCACACTCAGCGTGGTTTAGTTTCCAAAGCCCCTCCTTCACCCCAGAAGTTGCTGAGAAAGAACAAGTGTGAGATACAGAGGTATGGCAACTCCCGGGCCACAGCGGAGCACAGAGCTCTTCCTGGGACCTGGAGCCGCTCCCAGGGCTCGCCGGCTCCACAGCTCCTGGACCCTTTGAGGAAGCCTGCCAGTCAGGCATGTACTCTCAGCACAGGTACCTGATGTCCAAGTCAGCCGCTGTCTCCCGCTCTGGGTTGCTGCAGACGGGGAAAGACACAGGTCAGCACCCCTACCATGGGCTGGGCCCCCCATGGAGATTTCTGGCTCCTTCAAACCCCACCTCATGCTTCTGCAAGCCCTGGCACCCAGTCAGCAGGCACATACGAGGCTCTAGATGTGGTGAGCCTGGCAAGCTGCACTACCTGACCGTGTCGGTGTGTGAAGAGACCCAGTACTTGGTTCATTTAAGGGGGAGACAGGCGGACGAGGACCCATGCGATGGGGGATTCCTTGGATCAGAGGAGTACCCTGGTGAATTTTTTAGTCTCAGCCTTGAATCTAGGTTCAAATGAGCAAGCCAAGGCCTCAGGCAAACAGGGTTGTACCGAGCTGGGCAGAGTGCTCTGACCACAGCCAGGTTGGGCCAGGCAGCTGACAGAATCTGCACCACGTGGGAAGGAGAGAAGGCTGTGCTGTCTCATTCTACCCACCCATTTCTTTTGGAATGTCTAGACCTTCACTGAGCATATTTAACACGACTCAATTTTCTGTGTAGTGTCAGGGATGCCCACCTCTACTCCTTATGGACAAGGTTGGTTTTTTTTTTCTTATATCCCTGCAGCCTTTCAAGAAATATTTTTTTCCAATTATTTGTTTCCTACTACATTTTTTTTTTTTTAATTTTAAGGCAGAGATTCTTGTGTTCTAGGCTGGCCTTGAACTCCTGATCCTCCTGCCTAGGTGCTGGGATTACAAGTGCACCACCAGCCCTGGCTCCTGACACACTATTTGGTGGTTTTGGTTTATCCTCAAGGTTACAATCAGCACTGCCACCTAGTTCCAGAACATGGTCACCCCCCAACCAGCCTCGTGTGACCAGTAGTCACACCCCTTTCCTCTGTCTCTCTCAGGCCCCTGGCAAACACTCACCTACGTTTAGACTCTACTAACATGACTTTGTTTGTTTGTTTACTTTTGGCAGTAGGGTCTCATGTAGCCCAGGCTGGCCTCCAATTCCCTATGTAGGTGGTCTTGAACTTCTGATCTTCTTGCCTCTAGATCCTAAGCAATATGATCACAGGTATGCAAAACCATACCTGGTTGATGTGGTTCTGGGGATTGAACCCAGGACCTTGTGCATGGTGGGCAAGCACAGTACCAACTGAGCTGCATCTTTGACCCAGGCAATTTTTTTCCTTCTGAAAGGCAATTTCCACTGTTTTTATTGACTTCAGTGACAATCATTATGACTTTTTTTTTGGTTGTGGTTGTTGTTTGTTTTAGAGACAGGTTCTCACCATGTAGCCCTGGTTGGCCTGGAACTCACTGTGTAGACAAGGCTGGCCCTGAACTCACAGCAATCCACCTATATCTGCCTCCTGAGTGCTGGGATAAAGGTGTGCACCACCACGCTCCTCTCACCACGGTATTATGATACCACAGATAACAGATACCTGTGCATGTACGTGACCCTTAGATGGGTACAAAGCATTGTCACGTCTAAGGTTTTTTTTTTTTCTCTCCTCTGCAAACCATGTTTTGCCTTCATTGAGACTGCATGGCTTAGCCTCATGCCTCTGAGAACATGTGACCACACAACCTTGGATTCACACTTAGCATTCTCACCCACAGGCCCCACCACCCCACCCACGCCAACCCTGTCCCGAGGTGATACCTGGGGTCCTCTCCCTCGCTGTCTGCAAGGCTGCTGGGTCAAAGAGAAAGATGAACACCAGTTACTCCCCATGCCTTCCATCACACTGGAGCTTCATGGAGAAGCAGTCCCTACCCCTCCTACCTCCCGCCATTTCCAGGGTTCCAGGTGGCCTCCTCGATGCAGAACTGACTCATCTCAATCTCCTCACCCGGCTGTGTACCCTCCAAACAGCACAGGCTCAGCTGGTGCTCCTGCCATTGACCTGGGGCAGCCACGAGGCCGGCTGGGCACCAGGGTGGTTTTTACCCAAGACAACTGAGCTCAGGGAGGGAATGACTTTCCACAGTTGTCACCACTGCATACAGAGCTTCTCAGACTGCAGAAGCTGAGAGCAGATTAGAAGTAAGTGGAGCAGCTGTCTTTAAAAAGGAGAAAGCGTCTATGTGCATGGCAGGTGGTTTAAAGCCGAGGTTTTCTTTAACCTGTAGTGCAGGGAGGCGAGTCCTCTCACAGTAAGAGGCGCCTTTGGAAAACAGTGATCTGAATCTTGGGGCCAGGTTTGCCTGTGATCTTTCTCCTGTCCCAGCTCAACACCTCTCAGCCTTCCAGCAGCAGCTTCCACCAATGAAATGTGCACTTGTGGCCTACACATGTGGGAAAAACACCTTCTCTGCATCCATGCAGGACTTTATGATCACAATTACTACATTAGTAGTACTTTTAGACAGGGCCTCATGCAGCTCTGACTGACTGCAAATTTGCTCTGTAGCTGAAGATGACCTTGAACTCCTGATCTCCCTGCTCCCACCTACCTAGGTACTGTAGCCTGTCCCACCACACCCAGTTATCTTATTTTAATAATGCTGAAGACAGCCATCGTGTATTGAGCTTTTGTAAGTACTGATAAGCACTGTAATAGAATGGTCACTTAATTTCTTTTATATTTATTCTGTTACTTATTTATTATTTATTTTTATATATGGGTATTTAGCCTGTGTGCAAATCTGTTTACCATGTGCATCCCTGCTAACCCGAGGTCAGAAGAGGGTGTTGTATCCCCCAGAACACACAGATGTGAACTGCGACAGATGTGAGCCTCCATGTGGGTGCTGGGAACTGAACCTAGGTCCTCTGGAAGAACAGCCAAGTCTCTTAACTTCTGAGCTGTCTTTCCACCACATGGAGTTTGTTTGATTTCTCAACTCCATTTTGCACATATATCGAGGCTCTGAGAGGCTAAGTAACTTGTTCAAAGTCACACAGCCAGACAATGACAAAAGCCTGACAGGTACCCCTCCTGCTCTGGGGCAGGACCAAGTGAGGCCACGACACATCTGTCATCACCAGTCCCTGCCCTTTCCTGTGGGTTTTGAGGTCCCTGGCCATCTCCTAACCCAGCCTAACCTAACGTCTCTAACCACCAGATTGCTGCAATTGACAATTCACAGACAGATCACTAACATGGGACAGAGAAACCAGAGCTGACAAATCCTTGCTCTGTGGCCACAGCCCAGATGAGTTTCTCTTGGGAGATTTCCTCCAGAGTAGCAAAGGATGCGGTCTGCATCTCCATGGCGTCCCCGAGGACTCAGCCCACCCTCTAGCCCTGACTCGGTTCATCTTGATCCCGGCTGCTCAATTAGCCCTCCTAATGGACTGCCTTGCTCTCCATCAGCGCCTGAGCGAGCCTGGCGTGCCCAGTGGGATTTAAAGGCAGGAAGAGCATCTTTTCCAGGCCCGCAGTGCTTAGCCTATGACAGATCTGTAATAAATGGAGCTTGTTAACAGGCGTATTGATCATTAGGGAAGAGAGAGGAGGGGAGGTTTCTTGCTAGTGGCCATTCCCATGCACAGTGCCAAGGAGTTTGCACTCATACTCTGGTCTCACCCTCCAACTGCATCCTGTCCCCATTATACAGATGAGCATACTGAGGTTCAGGGTTACAGAACAGGCTCCATATGACAGAGTCAGAAAGAGGGGAAGCTGGGTGCTAATATGGGTTCACTTCCTCTTTCTAATGTAGCCCTAAGCTTCTAGCAGGAACCTTACTAAGGCTCTGTGTATATATTTTAAACTAAAAAGTAAAGAATAATACATTTGGCAAACATGTTCTCTCACTGACTGCTGGAGTGTGTGTGTGTGTGTGTGTGTGTGTGTGTGTGTGTTTGTACTTGTTCATGCAGGCATGTGCACAAGTTGGTGCATGCAGTTAGAGGCCAGAGGTCTACACAGAGTGACTTCCACAGGCGCTCTCCACCTTGGTTTTGGAGACAGAGACACCCACAAGCTGGAGCTCACTGAGGCAGCTAGCCTGGCTGTCCAGCAAACTCTGGGGCCCACGTGTCGGCCTCCCGGGTACTGGGATGCTAGAGCACCGGCTTCCTACTGCTCAGTAAGCTCTTTACTGTCTGCTCTCTGAGGTACTCTGCTTCTCCTTGCCTGCACTTTGAATGCTAGGCTGCATCAAGACACAAGGCTCACAGTCTGAAGGATGAATCAGACAGACGGACAGACAGACAGAAGTCAGAGAGTTACAGGACACCAGATAAAGTACTAGAGAATCCTGAGGAAGATGACACTGTTTAGGTGGAAGCCCCTCCTCTCTCCAGACCCCGCCCCTGAAGAAGCCCCCCAAGCAGAGGCTCCTCCCCCTGAGGTTATTTAAGGCCCCCTCCTCGGGAGCAGCCTCGTGGTTTCTCCTCGAGGTTTCCCCTCCTCCCGAGACCACCCGAGAATGCTTTGCTCGGATTAAAACTTGGACTTCAATTCAGCCTGATCTGATTTATTGCATCGGCCGAGCTACCCACTGCCGGGGATATTTTACTTATCAGATACACAAATGTACAAAATGAAAAGGACAGGAAACCTGGGGAGATGAGACAGTACAATGTTTTTATCTTTATACTTGTGCATCTTTCCTAACTTAGGGTACATTTAACATTGTATTTTTAATTATGTGTATTTGTGTGTCTATGTCCATGTGTGTGGGTACCTAGGAAGTGTAGAAGAAGGTGTAGGATCCCCTGGAACTAGAGTTGTAAGCCTCCCAATGTGGGTGTTGGGAACTGAATTCAGGTCCTCTGCCAGAGCAGAAAACACTCCGAACTGCTGAGCCATTAATGGAGCCCAGCCCTTAAAGAACCTCCTTTTGGAATTACAGAATGCAGGTTTTGGGTGGTACTAGGCATTGAGTCCAGGCCTTACGATGTAAGGTAAGTGCTCTACTACTGAGCCCCTCCCTACTTTCATTTTGAGGCGAGGTCTTGCTGAGAGGCCCAGACCACACTTGAACTCAGGGGCTGTGAATTTTCCGTTCTCCTCTCTTCATCTACCGAGCAAATGGGATCAGAGGCTCACACCAGCAGATGTAGCAGAAAATGTAATTTTTAAGTCATTTGGAAGAGAAGAAACGAGCAACATTTCACAGAAGCTAGGTAAGCTGAACCTCGAGGGTGGGAAGGATCAAGTCACAGATACGGAAGGGTGGGATGGCCGGGTCTTAGAGAGGGATGGAGCACCAGGAGACGGGCAGAATGAAGAGGTGGGAAGAAGACGGCCCTAGGGTTTGAATCCTCGGCTGTGACACGCGAAGCCCCTTTACTGAGAGAAGTCGCTATTTCTTTACCACCGGGTGAGAAGGTGCAGACGGCGGTGTGAGAGGGGTTTAATCAGCACAGCACGGAGCCGTGGAGGGAGGGGCTTGAGGGGCCGGGGTGGGGTAGGGCGGGGGTAGGGTGGGGTGGGGCGGGGTGGGGCGGAGGTGTGGCAGGGGTGGGGTGGGGTGGAAATTATAGGCAGAGGGGAAATCAAGCGCCCAATATGCATCGTGTTCTGGACATAAAATGTTCCCCGCAGGCTCATGTGCTGAACACTGGTCCCCGCTTGGTCGTACTGTTGGGGAGGTTGGAGAAGCTGGGAGGAACCTAGCTGGAAGCAGGACCTACCTGGGGGAAGCAGGCCACCAGGGTGGGAGCCTGTGGCTACGTCATTCCTGCCTTCTTCACCACCCTGTGCTTCCTGTCAGCCACGAAGCTGTCACCCTTCTTCAGCTGCCGTAACGTATGGCTCACCGGAATCACCCGAGCCAAAGGCTATGGATTTTGTTTGTTTGTTTTAAAGGCAGAGTCCCACTCACTATATGGCCCTGGCTGACCCGGAACTTGCTGTGTAGGCTGGGCTGGCCTCAAGCTCACAGAGATCCAAAGGGCTGTAACCATGAGCCCAAACAATTTGTTGACTACACTTAAATTGTTTTCTCTGGTATTCTGACTACGGTGGTGCAGAGTAAATAACAGCTCCGCATTCATTCAAGAGCCCAGCAATGAATGAGAAGAGGACAGGAGAAACTGAGCCTCCACGGTCCGCTGTTCCTCTCTCCTGCAAGCCTGTGACTGTCCTGAAGCATTCCCCCACCCATGGTCTCCTGTGCAGTTGGTGCCAAGGCCAGATCTCTTAGACAGAAAAGGCAGGGTATTTCTCATTGCCTTAAAGGAGGAAACTGAGTTCCAGGAAGGCAATGTCACCCGCCCAAGGTCACAAAGCGAGGGAGTGCCACAGTCAGAACTACAGACGCCACCTGGTCCCCAAACCTGCCTGGTCCTTTCCAAGCTTCTTGTCCACCAGCCGCCTCCGGGAGACCCAGGGGCGCCTGAGTCCTCAGTCTCTCCTCAGCACACTTTGGTACAACTAAGGATGGGAATCAGGCAACTCGGAGCCAAACACCACAAATCAACAAGCAGGTTCCCAGAAAGGCCCAGAGTTAGGAGGACCCTTATTGGGCACAGCCAGACACACTGAGAGGTCACATGAGGGTGCCTCGGCAGGTGGTAAGGAGAAGGTGGCCAGGGGAAACCAGATTTGCACTTCCTCATGGGGTGGGAACCTTCTCCTCACCCTGTGCTTTCCTAGGGCCTACTTCCTGATGACTTTTTGGGGACATTAGAAGTCATGCTAGGGACTAATGGCCTTATTTTTCACTACCTGGGAAACAAATTGTACCTGAGTGTATCTGCTAATATTGACTTTTTATTAACATGTTTTCTTCTTAGCGATTACACACGGAGTTTGCAAATCCCCAGGTTGACAGTTCATTGAGTCAGGAAGCCAGGGAGAGGCCGATGAATCATGAAAGGGAACGTGTGGGAGTCATGTGGCTCTGAGACCCGGAACCAAGGTCTGCTAAGGACAGCTCTCCAGCTTTGATGTGCCTCGGCTGATGGAGTCTCAGCGGCCATCCCAGGGCTCCTTCTACATAGCTCTGTCTACCTGGAGTTTCTTGAGGGCAAAGGCCAGACTTCCTTCCTCTAGAGTTACAGGGAGAAGCACCCCGGATCCTGCAATGGGCACTGGGGGAACAGCATGGAACCCTAAGGGGCTCAGAACCACACATATAGATCACGGCACAGAGTGCAAGGTGCGGTCACAGGGCTGGCTCCTTCCCAAAGTGGGTGAAGAAGCTTCGAGTTCCCATTAGGGAGCAACTTGGACAAAGGCTTGTGGGAAAGAGACACATTAATGCGTCCCAAGCTGTCCCTGGTTCATTCATTTGTAAATGAATTCATTTACTAAAGTGACTATGGATTTGGAGAGAAAAATGAAATGTGGTTCTTGTCTCCAGGCAGCTCACTATGGTCTCTCCTGGGAGACAGGCTGGGGTACAGTATGGGAATTTTGTTCTTGGCAAGGAGACCCACGGCTGAATAATAATGTTTATCATAATATTTATAGGGCTCTTGCTACATGCTAGGTTAATCCGCTCATCAACCCCATGGGTTAAAAGGGGAAACTGGTACAGAACGCTTATGGAATTTTCCAAAACACACAGATCAAATCTGAACTCAAGCAGCTTGGCCCAGAGCATCTGTTCCTGCCTGCTCAGCCATACTTAGCTCATTTGGTCCTTGCAGGAATAAATGAGCAGTTGTACCAACAACCATCTCCCCAGAGTGTTCTCAACACTGCCCCTCCCTAATCTCCCAGCTTCCTGTCTTGTGCCCCCTGGAACTCTTTCTGGCTGCCTGGTCACCAGGGTTTGGCCCTGGTAAGGAAGTGTGTCCTGACAAGGTCCTCGCCTCTGGCTGTAGGCACGCACTATCTGGAGAGGTCTCTAGGTCAAAAGCTATTTTGCTCTTGGCTCACTTTGCAATTCATCATCTCTCTGAAGACCCGAGGTCCAGTATCATGAGCTCGGATCTCCTCCCAGGAACGAGAGGCATCCGACACACAGCTCCCATTCTTAGCTCACTGCCCTGATATGGGTGTCCAGATGGAGACATGGGCACCCAGGATTTTGCAGGACAAACAGCAGAAGCCAACAGAGTCAGTTTAGACTCCCTCTCGCAGCCATCTTAACGGGCTCCTAACTGGCCTCCTCCCTGGTCCCTCCCCTACTCCATCAGCAGCAGCAGCAGCAGACACTTCTACAGTGGTTCAGCTCAGTGTTATTTCTCGTGCCTGGTATATGTAGTCTACGTCAGGTTCACTCCATCAGTCTCTCATCGCGGCATCCCACACACCCAGTGCTTCAGGCACCCAGAGCCATGCTCTTCAACACAGCAAGGCTTTGCCTGGGCAGCAACCTCACCTGGGACACCTCCCTCTTCCACCCCTGCCTTTTCCATTAGATGAGCCCACACTCATCCTCAAGGGCCTTCCCCCCATGGACCACAGAGTTCCTTGTACTCTGGGTGCTCTGGTGTCACAGTGATTTTCTGGCCTTCCCTTGCAAGCAGGAGCCAAGTCTGAACTATCACTGCATCCCTGTTGCTGGGCACAGGGTCTGGCGTCACAGGTGGAATCGACTGATGTATTGGTGTGGAGAAGCCAGAGCTGGAACTAAGCCAGGCATGGGTTCTCAGAACCACTTAGAGATGGCTACAGGTTAACCTGTTATGCCTGGGAGGGAGCTAGCCCATGGAGGACAGCAAGGTGGATTCTGGAGGAACAAGAATCTTGGCGCCTCAGTCTTCCCCCAGGCCTCAAATGGGCCTGGACATCCATTGAGGAAGCTGGGTTTTGATGAGTGCAAAGTCTGAGGATTCAGGCAGCGGCTCTGAAGGGCATGTGCTTGCACACATGCTTTGTGTGTGTGTGTGTGTGTGTGTGTATGTGTGTGTGTGTGTGTGAGAGAGAGAGAGAGAGAGACAGAGACAGAGAGAGACAGAGACAGAGAGAAACAGAGAGACAGAGAGACAGTTAAGAGGCGGCTAACTTTCGGGTCATCAGAGGAGATGGTACTTCTTCCCGAAGCTCTCACACCCTTTCAGAGCACAGTGGAAGCACGGGTGCCCACCTGGATGCAGATTCTACTTCTGCCCTGACAAGAACTGGGCAACTTGCTTCACTTCAGTTTCTTATCTCTTGAATGGGGAGAACAGTATCTACCTCTCAGGACGAGGGAACTGACAGACACCGAAGGTCCTGGTCAGTGCGTGGCACGTGAAAGGCACCCAGCCCTGGCCACCCTGGAGAGGCTCCTTGCCTCATGGAGGTCCCTGTGGCTGGGGCAGGGTTTCTGAAGGGAGAGAGGCACTGGAGCCTGGTGGAGGAGAGGTGGGGCGAAGCCAGTTTAATCCCTGGTGATCAGGGGAGCTGGCTGTAATGATGTGGGGGGTGATGGGGGGGGGGGGGGGGGGGTGAGGATAGACAGAAGAAGAAAGGGAGGCGGCAACCAGGGTCAGAGCATTTCAGCTTGTGCGCTCTTGGGACACAGGCCAGGGAACCCCAGGGGCAGCTCCAGGCTTGAACTCTGCAATCCCTTCTAGAAAAGGTTTACCCTGGGGAGAAACTGGACCCATATGGCCTCCATATTTAGAATTTAGAGAATGATTTCCCGGGAACAGGACCCAGTACACTCTATCCTGAGGCAGTGGCCAAGCCTATGGTCATGCTCTGATATATACACTAAGAGAAACTGACCCAGACTTGCTGTGGGATGGTCTGTATGTCAAACATGTTGCTTATTGGTCAATGAATAAAACACTGATTGGCCAGTGGTCAGGCAGGAAGAAGTATAGGCGGGACAAGGAGGAGAGAATTCTGGGAAGTGGATGGGCTACACGCTGCTTTGATAGAAGCATAGACCCACGAAGGCTCCCAGAGCTGACGGTAAAAGTATCACCGCCATGTTGGGAAGCTGAGGTGGGCGGAGCCAGCAGCCATAGTGCTGTTTCAGTCTTAGAATGCTGCAGTTTAAAGCAATAGGCTCAAGGTAATATAAAAAATAAGCCACATAAAGATGGCTACCACACAGAGAATCTGGATTATGTTCTCTTTGATATTCGTAACTGAAGAAAAACATTTGATTGCAAAAGCTGTTGAGTTATGCCAAAATGTATATTTTAAAGGTACCTTGACTTCAAAATTTGGATGTAAGGATATGTTGCTTTGGAAAGGAAGCTCTGCTTTTGTTTCCGCAGAAAGCCAGAGGCTATGGATTTGTTCCAGATTAAGATACATCAGGTTTGACCAGCCAAGACCACCTGAAAGGTCTCTGATGACACCATGGCTCAGATGATCCAACATCCAGAACTGTTTCAAGGCAACTGGCTCAGACGATACACCCTCATGGACTACTCCATAATCCTAAAATTTTCTTTGTGTCCCCATAAGATACAGCACCCCCCTCCAGCAGGAAGTAGTAAGAGAAGCTACGCCCAAATTCCCAAATTATATGTAATTTTACTATGTTAATGTTAAAATCTTCCTTTTTGAAAAAAAAGAAAAGGGGAAGTGCTGTGGGATGGTCTGTATGTCAAACATGTTGCTTATTGGTCAATGAATAAAACACTGATTGGCCAGTGGTCAGGCAGGAAGAAGTATAGGCGGGACAAAGAGGAGAGAATTCTGGGAAGTGGAAGGCTGAGGAGACACTGCCAGCCGCCACCATGAAAAACAGCATGTGAAGATGCCAGTAAGCCACAAGCCATGTGGCAAGGTATAGATTTATAGAAATGGATTAATTTAAGATATAAGAACAGTTAGCAAGAAGCCTGCCACGGCCATACAGTTTGTAAGCAAATTAAGTCTCTGTGTTTACTTGGTTGGGTCTGAGCGGCTGTGGGACTGGCGGGTGAGAGAGATTTGTCCTGACTGTGGGCAAGGCAGAAAAACTCTAGCTACACAGACTCCCTGAGCCTCAGTTGCAGCTGACATGAACTGAATGGCTTTGATGAGATCACGCTTGCTAAGGGCCTGGTCCACAGCAGGGACCCAACAAACACTGGCTTCCTTCAGCTCACGGTTCACTGAGGCTCCTGTCTACTTGTCACAGACACACGGCTAATAGGCAAGGGCTCCTCACCCGAAGCCTTGAGGAGCTGCTGTTATCAAAGCCAGCACAGTGAACTCACATCAGTCCCCGCACTTCCCAGGGGACCGCCCAGGGACCCACAGTGGGATGGAGAATCCTTCTGCTCCAAACAGGATCCAGTCCCCGCGGGGACGACAAGGCTTACAGTTTAGTCAGGGAACCCAAAGGGCTCCCCTGCCAGCCCACGGCAACACCAAGCAGGGAGACTTGTTACTGCTGGGGACACCATTCAGGGACGGTTTGGGAAAAAAGGCAGTCAGTGTGAAGCCTGTAGTCAATGTCCAAAGTCTTTCTCTCTGGGCAGTTCCATGCTCAGGCTTATCAAAACCTGTCACCTTGGGTAATTTCCTTTAAAAAATGGCCTGTAGGGCAAGCTGGCCCTCCTGTTGAACAGGCTGCAGCCCTTCATCCCGATTAAGAGCTGTGAAGCCCAGCTGGGGGCACCTCTTTCCCTTGGTGATGGCAGGCACAGGGCCAGGCTGTGCCGGATGGCTGCAGCTGTCTCCTGTCCAGGTTCTGTACACCCTCCACCCTCTTCCCACCTCAGCGCTCCTGCCTATTAAAGATTCCACTTGACAGTCCTCTCTCAGCGGCTAATTTCACTGCCTTTTAGAAGTGGGTGGGTATAAATAATAGATTCATGTAGGCTCTGCCTAAGGTTCTGGCTCTTTAATTAAGATAGTCAGCTTTGGAAACCAGTGTTTGTCTGGGTTACTCTGGGCCCTCCACACACACCCAGAATGGCCCAGTCTGCTTCGCTGATGAAAACCAGAAACAAAAGTTGGCACAGAGGAAATAGGAGATTTAAGAGTGAGCAGAACTGAGTTCGAATCTCCGCTCTGCCTCGTGCTAGTTGTGTGAATTAGGGCGAATACAGGTCTTGTCTATAAAATGAGAACTGGCACTAGTACTCTGATGGTTGTAAGGACTCAGGGAAATCACTCATGCACGGAACTATGCAAAGTATCTGGCAATCACACAGCCAGGGCTGAATGGACAAGAATGACCACAATATGAAACAAACAATAGCATTTACTAAGTGCCCGCTCGACGCAGAGGCATTCCACGGATGAATGGAGCATCCTCCACAGAGCGGGATGGCTGCAGGGAGAGGAGCCAATGTTACCTGTTCCAGAAGACGGCCCCCGACACCTTCTGCATCTCCCCCAGGGTGGCAAGGAGGAGCGAGGACTTGCCGCAGCCCACCTGCCCCACAATCATGGTCAGCTGGCCTGTGGGAAGGGGGGGCAGCAGATGGGAGAGGAGCCGGGTGGAGTTGGCCAACTATCACCCAGAAGAATCGATGGACAGGTGCACTCGGCTCTGGGGCCCTCATCGCCTCCCCCACCTGGAATGCCCAAGACAACCTCTGCCCCCTGAGTTTTTCCTTCTCTGGCTTCCCGGGTCCTTCCTCCACTTCCCGACATCCTCCACTTCTTCCCTGAAATGCTCCCTGCTAGCCCAGCTCCTGGTAGTCCTCCAAAGTGCCTGCCTGGCTCCCACCTCTGACCCTCTGCCACCAGGCTGATGGGAACATGCCCATGTCCAGAACCTCCGTTTCCATACACACTCCCAGACTACTCAAGTCTGACACCTGTGAAAATGTCACTGGCAACAGGTGGTCTGACATCAAGGTGTCACCATCTTACCCCGACCTTGGGTGTAGCCGGTCTCTGTCGATGGACACCTGGAGGGCATAGGCCACTTCTGTCTAGGATTCAGAGCTCAGGATGCCCAACTAGGCAGCAGAGGGCAGGTATTTAGCAAACTCTGACTTGGCTTTTCCTCTCTGTTTGGGACATGGGGGCGGGCACATCTGGAGGAGTGAGCTGGGCCATACCTCGGGGGATACGGATGGTGATGTTGGACAGAGTGGGGATTCCATCGGGGGTCCAGGTGAAGAAGCCTCCGATGATCTTCGTGGTCCATCCCCCATGGTGCAGAAGAGGATAGAAGGCAAGGGGTTTTCAGTATGAAGTAACCCTTGTCTCCCCTCCCCCCAGGAAGGTCTAACCCCTGGGGGCTTTCCTGGGCAGGACAGTGGGGGACTAATCTCTGTCTGAGGTACCCTAATAGGAGTAAGGAGGGAGTTCCCCTGCTAAGTGGAGTGGAAACATCCTTGGCCTCAGGATTCCTCTCAGCAGGCGAGGCGCGTGGGGGGGGGGGGTGGGGGGAAGGGGCGGCTTTGGATAGAGGACCCAGAACCCAGGTTCTTGGTCTTGAGGTGTTAAGCTTCTCTTGGAAGATGGTGCTGAGGCTGGGTGATTGGTGAATTCAGGGTTGAGGACTCACCTGGACACAGAAGTTGTCAGCATCCCCATCCATGCTGGGGGTCAGCCTCTGCAGTGGGCCCAAGAGGTCCCGAACCTCTTCCCGGGCTGGGCGTTTGCGGTTCACAACCTTGAGGGGCTGTGGATGGTTAGGAGCTGAGGGCCCCTGGGCTGGA
>CABHPH010161801.1:28446-52296 GCA_902168325.1 Peromyscus nudipes | reverse complement strand
CAGAATATTGTGTGCACCTTTCTTTGAACGTTTATGTAAATAGTATCAAGGTTGCTTGAAAAACTATAATACAAATCTTACTTTAACAACTTATCTAACAATGTTAGAGATAATGGTGTATCTAGATTTTTATGAATTTTTTCAGAAATTTTATGCTTTGCAGTTTGTCAGAATCTTTATTATTCATTAAATTCATGTGAACCTGCAATTGTAATGATTGCATTTCATAGATGCACATTATAGAATACAAACAATGTAATTTCATTAGCTTTCAAGAAGTGAATGAGCAAGGTGAAAAGCATTATGAATTATTAAAAGGACACCACTTAAAACAAGGTGAGGGAAGGGTGAGTTGGGACATCTACTTTTTTCTGTCCTTCAAAAATATGAACTGGTTCTCAGTGGTTTGGACCGCCAAATTTTTAGTTCTTCAACTTAGAGCTGATATATTATTGGTCTTTCAAGAATTTATAACAAGAATAATCAATTTTATAATAAATCTGATATATATAACATGTATCTATACACATATACTATATATATATACATCACGCACATATATGTATCTGTTTTTACAATATCTCTGACTAGTATATCGTCTATCCAAGATCTACATAGTTAAAAATAAATTTTACTAGGATCTAAAAATTATAATTTTAGAAATATCTCTGAAACATTCAAGAAGAAAAATTTATTCAAGTCCATTCTGTGAGATCCACATCACACTGCTACTAAAACCAGAGAATAGGACAGCAATAAAAATAATTGGCTACTAATTTTGAGAAATGTACATGTGAAAATGTTCCAAAAAAATGTTGCGAAATGAATCCAAAGGCCCATTATAAATGTTACCAACCAATATCAATTGGCATTTATCTCAAGGATGTAAAGATGTTTTGACATATGGACATCAATAAAAATAATTGAACATATCAACCAAATGAGTATCTGGATAGGGATATGCCCAGTAGTAATACCAATAATAAATTTCTGCATAATAGAAACTGTTTTAATAGGCTTTCAGCTAGTATTACATTAAACATGGAAAACTTAAAAATATTTTTCTCTAGCATTCCATATCAAGGAACTATATTTATGCTATTTTAATTTAATGTACTAATGGAAATCCTTGACAGAACAGTCAGAAGAGGAAAAATGAAAGCTATTTAAAAGTTGATAAAGGTACTTATATAAGAGAATACATGTTAAAATTGAAAATATCTTTTTTCATAGGTTAAAATATGATTCCACAGAAAGTGATACACAGATTCAACACAATCTCTATCAAATTGCAATTCCATTATTTAAATAGGAAGAAATATATAATCCTAGAGTTTGTATAAAAACACAAAACTTCTGACTAGTCAAAGTCATCTTGAGTAAAAAGAACAAAGTATGACTTATATTGTGTAGCTTCAAATATAGTAAAATCTATAGTATTTAAAACGTAATAGTAGTAAAAATGTGGCATATATATGGATATGCCATAATACCAAAACAAGATCCTTAAATTAACCCATTTATCTAAATACAAGATATTTAGATAATATTAACAGACAGAAGACAATCTTTTCTGTAAATGGTGCTGGCAAAACAGACATATGCAAAAGAAATTAATTCCTTATCCCTGATCAGTCACTCAAAAAAGTCAACCCAGAATAGATGAAAATTTTAAACACATCTGAATACAGAAAGCTAGAATTTTGCTAAGCTATATGGTGATAAACAGCTCAAAATCTGGACTTTTCATTCAAATAGTCACTTTTCTATAAATGTTGCATAACCAAAAGAAAAGACATTTCTTACTATGATTATGTATCTTGAAAGTTTATTATTCTACTTGGAATGCAATAATAAAATATCACAAGTTTGATGACATTAACAACAAAAGTTGATTCTCCAGTGTGCTAAATGTGTAAAGTAACATGCAGGCAGCCCTCCAGCCATGCTTCAACCCCTTTATTGTGGACTGTGTCATTGGTAGATTTTCACCTTGCCTCTTCATTTTATGATTTTTATGCAGAGAAAGAGCCCCTTTATTGCATTGTCCTCTACTTACAGGGTAACAATTCCTACTATAATAGGGCCTCATCCTTATTTCCTTAGTTGCCTCATTGGATCACTATATCCACATGCAATAATATTGCATATTAGTGATGCAATATCTAAATTTGAAGGGTATACAAGTCAGTCCACAACAGTGCCGTTGTTTGGAAAATGCTATTTGTTTTCATACAAGATCTATCAAGTAAAGAAAAAAAAAGACTCAGTCTTCTACAGCTGTGATCTATTCCCAGTGCCTTACACACAGCCTTAATTCTTAGTCATCAAGAAAATATTTGTCATAAGCTTATTTAGAAAAGCAAATAAAAATGCCAAGTCAGGCTGCAAACAAATAAAACTACTTCATAGGGAAGATGTATTTTGGGGATAGCAGCAGAATTTTAACAGAGAATTATTTACATTTATAGTTTGGGAGAAGAGATTTAAGCTTTCATCAATTCTTGACAAAGTACTATTACTTTAGTGATAATAATAGAGAATTACATTTTGAGCAAATCTCTATATAATGCGAGCTGATATCTAGAGAAATAGATCAAATTAGAGCCTCATGGGGCATGCATGCAGACATTTTCTTTGATCTTCCTCTTCCAACTTTTCACTGCCTACACAAAGTTTATTGCACATTGCTCTTCAGTTTTTGTTAGCTGTATTTTCTAGGCCTAGCCTTACCTTGCTTCCTTCCAGATGGCATTCTCTCCGAGTATCTATTGTATCATATTTTGTCCTCCTACTAGTGACAAAGCAAGCTGCAAAATGTCCATCTCTTGCTTGTCCAGGTCAAGAATTACGTTTCTTTTCTCGTGCAAGATTAAGAATTGGTGGCAGTAAAATAAGCCATGAGGGTGCATTCTTTAGTGTTTGCTTCTTGACTGGGGATGCAGCGTAGTCAGCTGTCTCAAAGTCTTAGTGTTGTGACTTCCCTGTAATGTTGGACTGTAACCTGGAATTGTGAAATTTCTCCTTTAAAAATAAAGCACCTATGGAAAAAAAAAACCTAATCAAGGAGTGAAAGACCTCTACAATGAAAACTCTAATAACTCATCCAAAAAGTTTCACTTTACTCAAAATGTACACAATAACTGATTATGTGATGTTCAGCATCAATAGAAACATCTACAACATAAGTCCTACAGCTAAGGCTAAGGAAAAATCAAAGACAAGGGGGCAAAAAGGTTGTAAGAGCCAGTGGACAAGGATGTCTGCTGGCATATAGTACTTTTCTGAAATGACAGGTAAACTGGAGTCATAAAATCTCAACAATATGGTTGCCTAAACTGTACCTGAACAAGGACAACACAAATTGGCATGGCAACATGAATGGGGAGAATACCACAATGTGGTACTTCTGAGTGAAGGGCTACAAGAAATTAGCAACTATTGAGAGAAGAAACATCAGTCTTCTCCAGGAACAAAACTCCTGATGGGTTTTTAAATCCAAAAGAGTCAGATTTAAACATAGATATATAGGAGCAGCACTAAATGAAGTAAGGGGTATAAAAAAGAATAAGAGAACATGAGTTTAAGAAGGAATTGGGGGATATAGGAGAAGTGGGAGAAAAGAAAGGGGGAACAAAATGATGCAAATGGGGTGTTCAAAAGTGAAATTGCAAAAAAAAAAAGAAAAGAAAAGAAACAAGCAAAGAGGTATATGTTTCAGGTCAAAGTCTGGCCAAGAAGTATGTCAGTGTGATGCTGTTCTATCCAATATTGTCTCCTAAAATTATTTTGAATAGTCCCATTTCTTTTGCCATTTAAACAAGAGAAAGCATAGATTTTCATTTTCTACCTCACTTTCCCTGAGCCTTCTGCCCATTCTGTCAGCCTGTTTCATGTGTCTGCATCTATACCTGTTTGAAGGCTGTCTTGTCAATCTGATTCTGTCTGTGTGTTCTCAATGTGTTTGTATTTTGTGCATTACTAAGTGTGTATCTGAGTATCCCTAACAAGGAGCATTTACTTATCTCTGCTCTTGACTATGGATGTCATTTGACTAGCTAATTGAATTTCTGTGATGTTTCAATAGGAATGGCCTCATATATTTGAATGCATCATCTTTAGGAAGTGATCTCACTTGACAGGTAATAGGAGGTATGGCCTTGCTGAAGTAGGTATGGCCTTGTTGGATAAGTGTGTCACTGGGGGTGGGCTTTGGGGTTTACACTATTTATATAATGTAAATGCCCAAGTCAGGCCCATTGTCCCTTCTTTCTTCTGCGTGTCATTCAAGATATATAACTATCAGCTACCTCTCCATATTTACCTGCATTCCAGCCATGTTTCCCACCATGATGATAAAGGACTAAAACTCTGAAACTGTAAGCCATCCCTAATTAAATGTTTCTTTGTAAGAGTTGCCATGGTCATGGTGTCTCTTCACAGCAATAGTACATTTGCTAAAACAATTTCCTACCTTGACTTCCCCACAATGATAGATCATAATTTGGCACTGTAGATGAAAAATAAACCCTTTTCCATCAACTTTCTTTATGTCCAGGTATTTTAAACCAGTAACAGAAATGAAGCTAGGACAACTACCCTGTCCAAAGTTGAGTTTATTTTAACCCACTGAAGATCTAAGTCCAGAAAAAAGGAAAACTCAGCTTATTGCATCTTGCCTGTCTACTTTACCTGGGACACTGGTCTCTGACCTTGGAATTGGACATGTATCATTTCCTCCGAGTTTTTGGAATTCAAATTCAAATTCAAATTATACCAGTGTCTTCCTGATATCTTTTAATGTCCATAATCATAAAAATATTTAATCCAGTTCCTTACTGTTTCTCTCTATGTATTCTCTCTCACATTCGGCATCTCTTTCTCTCTAGTGTATGCTGTCTCTCACTTGTTTTTTTTTTTTTATTCTCTCACTCTCCACTCCTCCGTCAGCTTTTTCTATTTCTTTGGAGAGCCATGGTCAATTCAATTGTGATCCAAGATAATTCCACATAATGTGCTTATCAAGAAGAAACTGGTTTTAAAAGGAGAGATAGAAATCTTTATCTATTAATTGACAGTGAATTATCTTTGCTAAACTGAGACCTACACTTTTCAGAATGCTATTTCCAGTGCACCTTCTGTTCAGGATTGATACAAAGGAAAATTTCATACATTTCTTCATTCAAATGCATCGGCACATTGAAATTTTAAACTAATTGAAGATAAGGCAGGAATTAAGAAACCATGCTTGCAGTTAGAATTTCTGTATGAATTGGTGATTTGATTAAAGTATTTACCTCAGATTTTCTAATGTCTTGACACAATGAAACTCCAATAACAACTAAGCATTGCACATATAGATATAGAATGATTTGTGCTCTGCATGAATTAAAACCCAGCTGAAAAATGTGTGACACAAACCAAAGTAATAAAAATATTATGCGTACATAATGAAAGTAAGTAGAAACTAAAAAGAGAACCCTCTGGATGATTTAGGCAAAGTGAGCATCAGAGATGAGAGAATATAATATATTGAAAACTTAATGACCCATAATTTCATTTCTACATGAATAAAAGTGAAGGAGAAAAAGGTATTATTTCAAGCTGAAAAATAACTCCTGCCAGGGAAACATATAGGTTAAGTACAGATCTTCATCACTCCCTCTCCTCTTCAAATTCCAAACTTCATGCCCTATATTAGCTTGGTAGCTGAAGAATTTCCTACAAGGCAAGACACACCCATTCCACTCACCTAAGAAAGAGATAAGCAACAGAAACCAAGGGAAAAAAACCCACCCAACAAAGACAAGACCAGATATTAGCACCTAAAATTACCCAGATGCCTACACTCCAGCATGAAAACAAAAGGCATAACAACCAGGGCAATGTATCTCCAATAGAGCACAACTCAACCGTAGCAGGCTCTGAGTTTTGCAACATATCTGAAACACAAGAAAAAGACCTTAAAGTACCTTTATGACTACTATACAACAGGTCCTCAAAGACGGATTGAATGAATACCTTCATTAAATCTATGAAAATACAAACAAGCAGTGTAAGGATAAGAAAAAAAAAAAGAGTTCAAGACTTGAACATGGAAATAAAATCAATAAGGAAAATCAAAACTGAGGAAAATATGGAAATGAAAAAAATAAAGAACTGGAACAGGAGCCTCAGAGGCAAGTCTCACAAACACAGTATAAGAGATCAAAGACAAAGAAAGAATCTTGGGCATTGAAGACATGTTAGAGAAAATGGATACCTCATTCAAAGAAAATATTAAATACAAACCAATCCTGGCAAAAAACAACCAGGAAATCAGGAACATTATGAAAAGACTAAATCTAATAATAATAGGAATAGAGGAAGAAGAATAAATCAAGGTAAAAGGCACAGAAAATATTTTAACCAAAATTATGAGAGGAAAATTTTCCTAATCTAAAGGAGATGCATATTAAGGTACAAGAAGCATACAAAGCACCATAGACTGAATCAGAAAATAAGCTCCCCTTGGCATTTAATAATAGAAATACTAAATACACAGATCAAATAAAGAATATTAAAAGCTATAAAGTGAAAAGACCAAGTAAAATATAGAGGCAGACCTATTAGAATAATACCTGACTTTTCAATGGAGACTCAAACATTAGATGTTCTACAAACACTAAAGCACCACATATACCAGACCAGAATACTATCCTCAGAAAAATTTTAATTCATGATAGATGGGGAAAATAAGACATTCCATGATAAAACCAAATATAAGCAGCATCTACCTACAAACCCAGCCCCACAGAAGGGACTAGATGGAAACCCCAACTACAGAAGTTAACTACAACCAAGAAAATACAGAATTCATAGTCTCAGACCAGCAAATAAAAAGAGGGTAAACACACACACACACACACACACACACACACACACACGCATCACCACAACCACCACCACCACCACCACCACCACAACCACTACCATAACAACTACAAAAATAATAACAAGAATCAAAAAACTGCTCTGTGATATCTCTCAAAATCAATGCCCTCAATTCCTCAATAAAAAGAAACAGTTTAACAGAATGAATTTGAAAACAAGAATCATCCTTCTGCTTCATCTAAGAAGCACACTGTAACATCAGGGATAGATATCACATCAAGGTAAAAGAATAGAAAAGATATTCCAAGCAAATGAACCTAAGATGCAAACTGGCATAGACAGTTTAATATCTGACAAAATAGAATGCACATCAAAGCAAATCAGAAGAGATAGGGAAGGACACTGCATATTCATCAAAGGAAAAATACACCAAGAAACATCGTAATTCTTAATATCTATGCACCAAGCAAAGGGGCACAAAAAAAATCAACTACTACATTTTTAAGGACATGTTGACCCTCACACACTGATAGTGAGAGGATTCAATATACTATTTTCACCAAGAGACACATTATCCCAACAAAAATTCCAGAGAAATGATGGAACTGAGGGATATCATACACCAAATGGACCTAAGAAATGTTTAGAGAACATTTACCCCAAACACAAAAGAGCATACTTTTTTTCTCAGCACCACATAGAACTCTCTCCAAAATTGATTCACATACTAAGGACACAAAGCAAATATTTACAGAAACAAGAAAATTGAAATCCTATCTGACAACCGCAGATTAAAGCTGGATATCATCAACATCAGAAACAGCAGAAAGGTCACAAACTCATGGAAACTGAAAAACTCACTCCTCAATGAAAAAAATGAGCCAAGACAGATATTATGAAGGAAATTAAAGATGTTCTATAACTGACCAAAATATAAGCATGCATGCCAAAATTTAGGGAACACAGCTAAAGTGGTTCTAAATGGCAAAGTTCATTTTACTAAGTGTCTATATTTAAAAAATTGAAAATATATTAGTGACTTCACATCAAACCTGGAAGCTCTAGAACCAAAAGGAGAAATCACACCGAAAAGGAGTAGATGGCAAGAACAGTCAAATTCAGGTCTGAAATCAATAAAATAGAAACAAATAAAATAACAACAACCATGAAAACAATGAGTTAGTTCTTTCAGAAAATAGATAAGATTAACAAACCCTTTGGCAAATTAAATAAAAGGTGGATAGAGAATACCCAAATAAATAAAATTGGAAATGAAAAATAGAATATAATAATTGACACCAAGGAAATTCAGACAATCATAAGGACATATTTAAAAAGTTTTACTGCAAAAGATTGGAAAATCAAAACATAGGACTTATCAAAGTAAAATCAAGATCAGAGAAGCAATATAAACAGACCTAAAACCCCCTAGTTAAATGGAAGCAATAATTAAAAGACTTCCAAAAAAAAAACCCGGGGCCAGCTGGTCTTAGAACAAAATTTTACCAGATTTTCAAAGGAGAGTTAATGCCAACACTGCTCAAATTATCCCACCAAATAGAAACATTACATAATTCATTTTTAAAGGCCACATTTATCCTGGTATCCAAACCCTATAAAAACCCAACCAAGAAAAAAATGTAGAATAATTTACCTTATAAACATAGATGCAAAAACACTTGCAAACCAAATCCATGAACACAACAAAAAGATCAAGTAGATTTCATCCCTGAGGTACAGAAGTGCTTCAACATACATAAGTCAATGAATGTAATCTACAATATAAACAAACTGAAAGACAAAAATCACATGACCATCTCATTAAATGTAGAAAAGGACTATGACAAAGTCCAAAACCCCTTCATGATAAACATCTTGTAGAGGTTAGGGATATAAGGAACATACTTCAACATCATAGAGGTAGTGTTCAGCAAACCCATAGCCAATGTCAACTTAAATGGAGAGAAAGTCAAAGCAATTCCACTAAAATCAAGAATAAGACAAGTTTGTCTACTCTCTCCATATGTAAGCAGTATAGTACTTGCAGTCTTAGCTAGAACAATAAGCTAACTGAGGTAGATCAAGGGGATACAGCTTGTTAAGGAAGATGTGGAAGTACGTTTCCATTTTCAGATGATAGGTTAGTATACAGAAGAGACCCTAAACATCTCACCTGGAAACTCCTACAGCTCATAAACATTTTCAGCCAAGTAGCTGGATACAAAATTAACTCACAAAAATCAGTAACCCTCATATATTTATAAATTCCAATGGACTAAAAAAATTCGGGTAAACAACACCTTTCAAAATAGGCTCAAATAATATAAAATATCATGTGGTAACTATACTCAAGCAAATAAAAGACCTGTCTAATAAAATCATTAAGGAATTGAAGAAAAATTTGAAGAAGATATCAAAAATGGAAAAAACTCCAGTTCTCAGAAATCAATACAATTAATACAGTAAAATAGACACCATACCAAAAGTAATCTACAGCTTCAATGCAATCTCCATCAAAATTCCAACATAATTCTTCACAGATCTTGAGAGGACAATTTTCAGCTTCATATGGAATTCAATAAAAAAGCAGGATAACTAAAATAATCCTGAATAATAAAAGAGCTGCTGGAGGTATCATAATCCCTGATTTAAGTTGTACTATAGAGCTATAATAATAATAATAATAATAATAATAATAATAATAATAATAATAATAACAATAGTGAAACATTATTTTTGCACGAAACAGGCACATTGATTAATGAAATCAAATTGAAGAATCAGAAATAAGTCCATACACTTATGGACACCTAAGTTTTGATAAAGAAGCCAGAAATAGACACTGGAAAAAAAAAGCCAGCATCTTCAACAATGGTGCTGATCAACCCATTGACGGTAGCATGTAGAAGAATACAAATAGAACCGCACTCATCACACTGCATTCAATTCAAATGAAAATGAATCAAAGACCTCAACATGTAACCAGATAAACTAAACCTGATACAAAAGAACGAGCGGAAGAGCCTTTACCTCACTGGCTCAGGAAAAGACATTTAGAACAGATCACTGTTTACACAGGAGCTAGGATCAACAACTAATAAATGGGACTCAAAGAAACCGCGAAGCTTCTGCATTAAAAAGGACATGTCAGCCGGGAGGTGGTGGTGCACACCTTTAATCCCAGCACTCAGGAGGTGGAGCCAGGTGGATCTTTGTGAGTTTGAGGCCAGCCTGGTCTACAGAGAGAGATCCAGGAAAGGCGCAAAGCTACACAGAGAAACCCTGTCTCGAAAAATCAAAAAAAAAAAAAAAAAGGACATGTCACTTGGACAAAGCAGCAGCCTACAGCATGGGAAAATATTTTTACAAACTGCACAAAAGACATGGATTTTACAGATGGCTAATACAGAAAATATAAGGAACTCAAAAAACCCTATTTATTAAGAAGACAATTCAATTTTTAAAAATGGGTTATAGATTGAAACAGGGAATACTCAAAAGAGGAGAGGAAACTCAAATGGTGGAAAACACTTAGAGAAATGTTTAATATCCTTTACCACCAGGGAAACACAAATCAAAACAACTTTGAGATTTCATATTAACCCTTCAGAATGGCTAAGATCAATAAACAAGTGACAGCTCATGCTGGCAAGGATGTGGAGTAAGAGGAATACCCATCCATTACTGGTAGGAGTGCAAACCACTCCTACAGCCACAATGGAAATCTGCCTCAAGATCCAGCTTTCCCACTCTTGGACATATACCCAAAGGATGCTTCATCCTACCACAAAGACACTTGTTCAGCTATGTTCATTGCTGCTGTATTCATACTAGCCAGAAATTAGAAGCAATCTAGAAGTTTCTCAACAGAAGAAGGAAAAAATCTGGTATAATTTTACATTGGACTATTACTCAGCCACTAAGAGAATGAAATGAAATTCACAGTGAAATGGATGGAACTTGAAAGAATTATGCTGAGCGTTGTAACCTGTATCGAGAAAGACAAATATAGTATAAATTTGCTTATATGTGGATATTAGCTGTTAAGTCAATGATAGCAAAGCTACAATCTGTAGAAGCACAGATTTTAAGTATAGATTAAAGGAGTAGGGGGTCAGATAGATCTCCAAAAGGAAAATAAATATAATAGCTAGTAATGAGTGGATGGTATGGTTGATATATTATGCTCCCAATAAACTTATCTGGGGGTCAGAGAACAGAACAACTACTATATTAAATGTAGAGGTTAGGCAGTGGTAGCACATGCCTTTATCCTAGCATTCTGGAGGCAGAGATCCATCTGGATCTCTGTGAGTTCAAGGCCACACTAGAAATGGAGCCAGGTGTGGTGGCACACAACTTTAATCCCAGCACTTGAGATCTCATGTCTTTGTTTGGGAAAGACACACGCCTTTAATCCCAGAAAGTGATGGCAGGAAGCAGAAAGGTATATAAGGCATGAGGACCAGGAACTAGAGGCTTTTTAGATGTTTTAAGCTTTTAGGCTTTTAGCAGCAGTTCAGCTGAGATTGATTCAGGTGAGGACTCAAAGGATTTTAGTCTGAGGAAACAGGATTGGCTGAGAAGTTGGTGAGGTGAAGTTAGCTGCGGCTTGTTCTGCTTCTCTGGTTTTTCAGAATTCACCCCAATACCTGGCTCCGAGTTTTTTGTTAATAAGACCATTTAAGATTCGTGCTACAGGATGAGGTTGCTGAAACAGAAGAATAGATTGGGGAGAGCTGGGGGACAGGCAGAAGAGAGTGTATACAGCTAAAATAAAGTGTCACTTGAGCTACAGTATAGAACCCTAATACAGTAAAAGCTTCTTAAAATGTAAACATATGTTTAGGCAATTTAAATGACATAGCGTAATAATGGGGTGGGGCAGAGCTTCAGTTGTCCATCTCTTGTCACCAAATGAAGCGTCCGGTACCAGGATTGGTTTACATGCAATTGAGTTGTTGGCCAAAGAGATACTATGGGAATCTGCAAACAATCCAGGATGTTGCCAAGACTGTAAATTACTCTTCACAAACTGACAGCAATGTTCTGTTGCTGAAGACAACACCTATACAATGTATTGCATATGAAGAAGTTAAGCAAGTGCCTACATAGAGGCATCTGCCTTACATTCTAGCTTCTTTACTACAAGAAGTTACTCTGCAAGCTACCAAAAGAGAAGCACAAACACCAACCCAGCCACAACCAGTTTGAACTTAAGGCCCACTCTGTGAGATTGAACCTATACCTGATACTGCTTTGCCGACACATATCTTGAGACTAATTAGCCCAACAACATAGGATAAAACCAAATATTACTGTTCTAAAATAAAATACATAGCAATAAAATGAATCCTAATGACATTCTGCCATACTCAAAGATTTCTCAGCTATCAGAGAAGCTTCCTCCTGCAGGGTATGGTAACAAATACAGAGATCCACAGGTAGACGTTATGAAGAGATTGAGACACGCTTTCCAACATTCAGCTCTCAAAGTGATATCTTCCTCAACTCTTTTCCTCCAGCAGTCACAGAACGGGGAGGAGGCTGAACAGAAAGTATGTAAAAGCTGAAGTGGATGGAGGACACCAAGAAAATAACACCCTCTAAGTCAACAGGCACATATGGACTCAGAGACTGAGGCAACACAAACAGGGCTTGTACAGGTCTTCACAAGATGGGTACCTATAGCAAAAAGTAGTAGTCACATGCCCCAATTCCTAAGCCTGAAGCTATCTCTAATTCATAACCACTTGCAAGTAAAAATTGTTTCCTCTAAGGCAGTTTCATTGGGGAAACGAACTACAAATTTTTTAAATTTTTAATTGATTTACTTATTTTGCATCCTAACCACAGTTTCCCTTCCCTCCTCACTTCCCACTCCCTCCCCCCTCCCCCTACTGCCGACCCCTCCAATCCACCCTTCCTCCATTATTCACTCAGAAAGGGGCAGGCTTCCCATGGGCATCAGCAAAGCATGGCATGTTAAGCTGCCCTAAGACCAAGCACCTCCCCTGTGTTCAGGCTGGACAAGGCAATCCGGCATGAGAAATAGGTTCCTAAGAGTAAGCCAAAGCACCAGGGACATCCCTGCTCTTATTCCCAAGATTCTCACAAATCGACCAAGCTACACAACTGTCACATATATGCAGGGGGCCCAGGTCAGTACCATGTAACTTCACTGGCTGTTGGTTCAGACTCTGAGTTCCTGTGATCCAGGCTAGCCATTTCTGTGGGTTTTCCTCAGATGTCCCTGAACCCCTGTCTCCTACAATCCCTTCTCCCTCTCCCAAACAGGAATTGATCTGGGCACAATGTTTGGCCATGGGTCTTCAAACAGGCCTCCATCAGTCACTGGATGAAGGCTTTCCTCTGAAAACTGGGGTAGTCACCAGTCTGATCACAGTTCAGGCTTTACATCCACTGCTGCCAGGAGTCTTAGCTGGGGCCATCCTTGTAGACTACTGGAAGTTTCCCTTGAATCAGGCTCCTACTAGACTCCATAAAGCTGCTCTTTCCAGTCATCTTACTCAGCATTCTCTCCCTCTTTCCACTCTGAACCCAAACCCTCAAGTTCCCATGCCCACCTGCCCCAAGTTCAAGCAGGAGATTTCTTCTATTTCTCCTTACCAGGGAGATCCATGCATCCTCCCTTGGGCACTCCTTGTTATCTAGTTTTTCTGAAGATAGAAATTATAGCATGATTATCCTTTACTTTACAGCTAATATCCACTTATGAGTGAGTACATACCATGTTTTTCTTTCTGGGTCTAGGTTTCCTCACTCAGGATGATTTTTTATCAGTTTCATCCATTTGCCTTCAAATTTCCTGATGTCATTGTTTTTAATAGCTGAGTAATACTCCATTGAGTAAATGTACCACATTTTCATTATCCATTCTTCACTTGAGGGGTATCTAGGTTGTTTTTAGGTTCTGGCTATTACAAATAAAGCTGCTATGAACATAGTTGAGCAGGTGTCCTCGTGGCATGATTGAGCATTCTTTGGGTATATGCCCAACAGTGGTATTGCTGGGTCTTAGAGTAAATTCATAACCCAGTTTTCTAAGAAACCACCATATTGATTTCCAAAACAGCTGTGCAACTTTGCATTCCCACCAACAATGGAGGAGAGTTCCCCTTGTTCCACATTCTTTGCAAATCTTGAAAGAACTTAACTTCATATGGAAAAACAAAACAAAACAAGCAAACAAAAAATACCTGAGAATAGCTAAACAATCCTGTACAATAAAAGAACTGTCAGAGATATCACCACCCCTGATCTCAACATCTACTACAGAACTATAGTAATAAAATCCACATGGTATTGGCATAAAAACAGACACATTGCTCAATGGAATCTAATTGAAGACCTAGACATAAATCCACTCATCAACGGTCTCTTGATTTTTGAAAACGAAGCCAAAACTATAAAATGTAGGAAAGAAAGCATCTTCAACAAATGGTGCTGGCATAACTGGATGTCAGCATGTAGAAGAATGCAAATAGATCCATATTTATTACCGTGAAGCAAACTCAAGTCCAAGTAGATCAAAGACCTCAACATAAATTCAGTTATGCTGAACCTGATAGAAAAGAAATTGGGGAATAGCCTTGAACACATTGGAACAGGAGACAACTTCCTAAATATAACACCAGTAGCACAGACACTGAGATCGACAATTAATAAATGGGACCTCATGAAACTGAATCGTCTGTAAGGCAAAGGACACTGTCAATAAGACAAAACCACATCCTATAGAATGGGAAAAGATCTTAGCCAACACTGCATCCAACAGAAGGCTGATCTCTAACACATATAAAGAACTGAAGAATCTAGACATGAAAAAAACAAATAATTCAGTTACAAAATTGGTTACTCACCTAAACAGAGAATTCTAAACAGAAGAATCATAAATGGCAGAGAAATACTTAAAGAAATGTTCATCATCCTTAGCCATCAGAGAAATGCAAATCAAAACAACCCTGAGATGCCATCTTATACCTGTCAGAATGGCTAGACTCAAACAAAAACTACTTCTTTGGGTAGGCTGCATTCCCATCAGTCACTGGACAACAGAAAATGAACTAGAGGCATCCTTGGAGGTTCCTTCTCTCACAATGTCATGTCAGGAAATCTTGATTTCTTTAAAAAAAACTTTTTTATTTTTTATTTTTATTTTTCATATATATATATATATATATATACTCTCTTTTTTCACCCTACAAGTCCTTTGTGTGTATATTATGGTTTCCACTTCAGTGTTTTTAATGGCATTCCTGAGTACAGATAAATGAGTCTCCATTTCTTGTTCTTCTCTTGGGATGTTTTCTTTCTGTTTCTTTGTTTTGTGTTATATGTTATTTTTTGTTTTCTCTTATTACATTTTCTTTTATTTTGTTTTAATAATACACTGTAGAGGCCCATTTGTTTTATGATGAGGCAGAAAGTGGTAGGTCTGAATGGGAGGGAAGGTAGGCAGGAATTGAGAGAGTAGAGGAAATGAAAACTATAATTAGGCCACATATGTAAGAAAAAAGTCTATTTTCAAAAAAGTAAAGTAATTGAAAAAACAAAGACAGCAATGTATTATGAATGATGGAGTGTGAATCACTGCTTTATAATGACTAAAGCATGACTGAATCAGACAATGTTATTTTTGTTGCACTGTGTAAAATCCAGAGTTAGTATTCAGAGCTTCTCACAGTACCACTCAACAGACACTAATTAGCAAAAAAGGTGTTTACAATTGATAGGTCTGGTAGTCACACATCACTAATGAAGCACACAGACAGTATATAGCTTCTAATATGGTGTGAGTGAAAAGTCTTTGCTATAATATATGTAGCACTACTGTTATGAATGTTGAATATAAATCTACTGATGAATGAAAGTACATCAGAACAGTTTCGGGTGTGTATCACTTTAGGAGAAAAATCCAGATTTTTTCAAAAGTATCAATATGGTTCCAAATGCCATGAAACCCAAGTTCATCTCCCAAAATCTCACTCTAAAGCAAACAGCAAGGTCCTACTCTCTCCAACTATGTATCTCAGGGGTTCTTGGTCTCCTCTGAGAACAAATTCAAGATTATAGAGGAGACTTAAAAATACATAAATTTATTGAAGCAAACCTCAAAATGCTCTCCCCATGGGAGACCAGAAAAGAGCAACCCCGAAGACCACTTAACCTGCTCCAAATTCTCATGAATTCTACCTTTTGGGATAGAAGATGGATAATGGGTCTGAAAGAAATATTAGGATGATATGATACACATTATAGAGTTTTCTCAGAATTAACAAGGCATTTCCAGAACTATAGGAAGGAGGGAGCAGTGGAAAGACAAAACTTGGCTCTGAAAAAATAAGGTTGTGATTTGGGGAAGATGAGCATGCTAAAAGGTAATCCTGGTGCATTTTCCTTGTAATGCACAAAACCCTTACTAAACATAGCAAAGTGTTCTGACAAACACAGGTAGATTCACTACCCAAGAGTCATGCAATGTGTACCTTTCTGACACCATAACCAGCAGCATAAATATGTAGTTCATCATTACCAGTATTATTTCATTAAAGCTTGTTTTTATTTAACTTAGGTAAGATTTCTGCCGGGCAGCGGTGACACACACTTTTAATCCCAGCACTTGGGAGGCAGAACCAGGCAGATCTCTGTGAGTTCAAGGCCAGCCTGGTCTACAGAGAGAGATCCAGGACAGGCACCACCAAAACTACATAGAGAAACACTGTCTCTCAAACACACACACACACACACACACACACACACACACACAAAGATTCCTATCCATGCCCATGCACTCGACCCTATTTAAACTCCAAGGGGCATACGTACAGAAAAGTCATAAAGGAGGAGGGAGCTAGTTGGAAAGAAAACAAGTGTTAATAGGAGAGGAGATGAGACACTGTAACAGTGGAAGAGGAAGGACTAACATCATTGTACACATGTATGAAACTCTCAAAGAATAAAACAAAATAAAAGATAAAAAGAAAAAAATTGTCTACCATGTTTAAAAAAATTGAACTAGTTAAATCAAATTGACCACAAAACAAACAAAAAACTTAGAAGAAATAGAAGTGCAGATACACAGATAAACTGACATAAAACAAAATATACCAATATAAATAAATATACCTTCAGAAATGAACAGCATAATATAAAAATTTATCCCATGAACTCAACACGCTATGAGGGAAGACAGAAGTACATGATGATGTGATCAGTAGGTCAAGACAACAAGGATATACTAATGAAGGTAAAATGAAAAATCTATACACAGTTCTGTGTAAGTTGAAAATTGAATGTTTGAAAAAGCCAGGTGCTATCAAAAATTTAAAACATATTACCAGGAATTCTTTTGATTTATTTAACATCTATATAAATATGTTACATGTATTTATTACATTATACATATATGTATGAAGTCAGTGCATATTTGTTATTCCTTGCTCTTCAGAACTTCAAATCATTCTTGACCATTCACTGCCTTCCCTGTGGCCTGAAGGAGCTGACACTCATGAAAGGCAGACCCACATGGAGACATGTGAAGAGAAGGGCAGACAGGAAGGCACCATAGTGTCCTTCCCCATTCTGTGCAATTATCTGTGAAAGAGCTGTGCCCACTCACCTTGATCCTTCCCCCAAACTGTACATTCCATATATATATTATATATATACTATATAATATATATATTACATATATCACAATTTTCTGTCTTCATGTGTGAGAAGAAACATCTTCTAATTTTGAAGTACTCTTGATACCTTGTTCAATTTTTAAGTTGTGCCAATATTGCCTATATACCTATAAATATTCTGTTGCATA
Source organism: Peromyscus nudipes (assembly GCA_902168325.1). NCBI lineage: Eukaryota > Metazoa > Chordata > Mammalia > Rodentia > Cricetidae > Peromyscus > Peromyscus nudipes. The sequence goes on along the minus strand of CABHPH010161801.1, from coordinate 34,583 downwards.
AAATCTAGAAACATACACATAGATATAAATATGTAAATATAGCATTTTCCTGAAAACTAGTAAGAATTGGAGGACGATGTTAAAAGTGTTCAAGTGCAGTGAAGATTTGGGGCCTGTGGAGATCACAAAGGTTGGTGTAGTACTTTTCTTCATGGCTTAGTTTGCCTGAGCTATAAAATGCTATTAAAGGGAAGGAAAGAGAAGGCATTACACTGAGATCAGTATTTAAGAAAGAGATGAAGCAGTGATGCACAGAAGGCAAGGTTAATAATATATTGATGATTGCTGATATCATGTTCAGAAAGCACTAACCAAACAGAAATTACAATTAGACAAATAACTGTAAGTGCATTGGAATATCCACTTAACTCATTAGATTTCGCCTGTCTTTTACAAAGTACAAAATGCATGGCTAAGCAGAGCCTCGCTATGTGAAAGGGGTTATATTTGCTTGTATTCTAGACTTCTTTTCCTGCTCCTCTATGCAAGACTGTGTTTTCTAAACAACTACTGGCTATTTTATATTTATCTTCTCACTAGAGACAAAGAAAGCTTTTCCTTCTCTCACCAAAGTATTAAACTATAAAGAAGGAAAGGTAATAAATTTTGTCAATCTTCCAAGAGCTTTTAAGATATCTTGTCAACCAATGCAAAACTCTTTGTTATCTCCTGTTCAGATGTACCATAAACTAAAATATTGGCAGTTTAGAAAGAAAACTGTTTATTGATGTGCAAAGAGGTCGGTGAATCAGTAGCTGAGTTACTGAATTAAAAGAATCACTAATGGAAGCATAATGACCAAACATGTGTTTGATGTGAGAAATTGCCTTTACTGTGTCTTGGTGTCCTAAGCATATGTTTTTCTTTAATTAATAACTCTGGAAAAATTCTATTTGCTAAGAAGCAAACCACTGAGCTATACCTAGATCATTCCAATTCTATTACCTGTGAGCACAGGTAAAAACAACAAGTTTTCTTCTGCTTCTATTAAACCATTTCAACCAAAACATATACAATATATTTTGAAAAATTTTCTTAATAATCTAATTAATGGCCAAATAAATCTATGAACTCACTTACAAAACCTTCACATCTAAAGATATCCTACTATAAACTACCAGTCGTCAGCATTTACTGAACAAACTAAATGAAAGCCAATGTGTACTGGATTTGGCTGAGCATCATGTGTTGCTATTTGTAGCAGGATATGCCTCTCCCTTGCTGCTTCCACACTTCAGTTCTGTAAAATCATAAGGGCTGGAGCCAAGCTCATAGACATTTGCAGGGTTACTGGTGAAAGGAAAAACATGTATTCAAGTTAAAACTTAGCTTCCATGAGAAATCTATAATAATTTCCACTGGGATATTGATGCATATTTATATTCTAAGCTACAAAGGTCTAAAAATTAAAGCAATGTCAATGTACTCTTTTGCAAATTCAATTTTGATAAGGCAACGGAATGAAATTGCTTCCTTTAGATCCCTATGGTAGAAATAGAAGCTTGTCTTTTGTAGGAATAAAATTTGCTTCAGACTGAGAGATTCAACTGTACATTTTTGGAAGTTAAAGAAAACAGTCTGAGATTCCTCTGCAACTTGAAAATTATATAGTTCAATCTAAAGAGCTAAGTGATATTCAGGAGAGAGTAGTAGCCACCTCTCAACAACACAATATGCTTCTGTGGTTCTTGAATTAATATCAGAACAATAGGACACCAGGGAAAAATGTATCAGTTCAAAAAAGACAATTTTAAGGTTTGTGTGTGTGATAGACAATAATAAAATAAAATATTAATCACTAAATTTTTAAATTGTTAAAATTTTTGAATCATTGTATATAATATCAAACAAAATATCCTTTAAAGGTATATATGCTGATTAGACTCTGACCAAGACATGAGTGTGCAAAGATTTTTCCTTCAATATGCACTTTAAGAAAAATTTAACAGTACTCATCCACAGGAAAGCAAGAAAGCATGTCTGCAACTGTATAAATTTACCAGTTCATTGTAAACTTCCAGAAAAAAAAAAACCTGTGAGCAATGTGGTATGTCAGAGAAAGGGCCATGCAGGATCTTTCTAAGATTGCTGGCTGCTAATAGCCCTTAGTTGTTTTAGAAGATTTAATGGAGGACTCACATGTTAGGGATTTGCTTTGGCATGGATACTATCAAGAAACAAATAATAATTTGGTTTAATCAGTCATTGGCAATGATGGAGAGACAAAGCTACTCTATTAGGAAGGACAGGGAGATATTTCTTTCTTTGTCTTGGACAATGTTTGACCTAATCTTTTTGGTAAGATAGTAGTTTCTCTGGAAAATTATTAATGTGAAAACAGGGAACAAAACAGGCCCAGTGGGTGGCAGGAAGGGTGCAAATGTAAGTATTAGGCTTGAGAATAAGGTAAAATGCATGGAAATATCATAAGACACAAGAGAAAAGAGAAAGTGGATGGAAAGGGCAATTGGCATGGTGAGAGATTGTCTGACCACAAAGACATCAGAATCACTTCTACTTTCCCATCTTTCTGCTCCAGCAGCTATGGACTATGGGTCCATTGTATATGCTTGGAAGATATTGGAAATAAAGTATGAAGCAAGGAAGTTCATGTTTCAAGATGTGTGTTGTTCTGTTGCTTTGAATTCAGGAAGAGAAAGCATCCAGGCTGTGGAGGATTCCTAGGGTGTTTACACTGGAACAATTCACTCCTCCAAGGAACACACTCATGTTGTGTCAGACCCAAAATGAGAAGCAGCAGTAGTTAAAGTCAACTGAGAACAGATGTTTATAAGTTTGTCTATCTCACCAAACTAAAGAGCAGAACATCTAATTCTAAAGAGACCACACAGCAGACGTGAATGGGAACATAGTGCCAGCTTGAAGACAAATGTATCCTAAGAGCAGCATTGAATTTTTAAAGGTATAAAAGTGAGGCCATATAAGCCGGGCGGTGGTGGCACATGCCTTTAATCCCAGCACTCGGGAGGCAGAGGCAGGCAGATCTCTGTGAGTTCGAGGCCAGCCTGGGCTACCAAGTGAGTTCCAGGAAAGGCGCAAAGCTACACAGAGAAACCCTGCCTTGAAAAAACCAAAAAAAAAAAAATGAGGCCATATATAAGAGCTGCAGTTGAGAACACTAGTCACAGAAGTTACAACCAAGAGAGGTTTTTAATAAGCACACAGCTTGAAGCTTGAAGTATGTTTTGGGATCCTGAAGCAGCAAGTGTGATGTCTGGTACTTGACAACTTCAATACACTATAAACACCTTATCCAAGATTCGTGGGCTTTTCAGACCAGCTCCTTAACTGGTAATATGCATTGATTTTTCTTCCATGTTTTAATCAGTGCTTAATATGTCATTTATTTTTAGACTCAAATAATATCCTCTAGTCCCGACAGATCATTTCTTCTTTCTAACAAGCCCTCCTCATGTAGTCCAGGATGGACTTGAACTTATGGTATAGCTAAGGCTAGAATTAATTTTTTTATTCTCCTGCTTTCACTTGCCACATGCTGGGGTTGCATGTGTATGCCACAATCTCTAGGTTGCTGTTTCATAGTTTTATGATTGTTTAATATTGATTTTTAAAATTCATTATACACTTTAGGTAGCCTTCTATTTTAAGGTATATTTATTTTGTATGTTTTGGCCAATCTGTAGATTCTCTTCTCATTGTTTTGAGAGTATCTGGTATTGCAGATACTTTACATTTTCTTTATGGAGATTTTATTCTCATGGATCTCATTGTACATCCAGTAAGAGTATTCAAACTTTAGTTTAGATGACTGTCTCATAGAAACATATTTGTGGTATCTCAGTGATGTTTTTCAGTGACCTTTGGATGCTATAACAAATTGCCATAATCTGCGTCATTTAACAACATACAGTTATTTCTCACAATTATTGAGGCTGGAATTCATGAAGATTTTCACCAATTGATGAAATGACTCTGAATTAGAGTCTAGTGAGGACTTCTCCTCCCTGGTTTGCAGAGAAATGTTGCCATGGTGTCCTGACATGGCAAAAACGTACATGCAGGGTACACATTTTATGCTTATCTGTTTTTAAGAGAGCTCACTATCCCTTCATAGTTACCTCCTATTACCATCACATTCGAGGTTACAGTTACAACATTTGAATTGATAAGATACTATAGATATGTATTTCATAACATGGACCATTTTAGAATACTTCCCATTTTCAGATGGAATTACATTCTCTTAAAACTACAAACATCATGAGGCCATAATCCTCCTGTTTATTACTTTTTTTTTTGAGACAGGGTTTCTCTGTGTAGCTTTGGTGCCTGTACTGGATCTTGCACTGTAGACCAGGCTGCCCTAGAACTCACAGAGATCCAATTGGCTCTATCTCCTGAGTGCTGGAATTAAAGGGGTGCTCCACCACCGCCTGGCTTATTCATTAATTTTATCTTCTGGACCCAGCACAATATCTGTAACAAAGAATGAGAAAGGATCAGAATCAATGAAATGAGCAACTGTAAGGATGGCCAAAGGTATCTGTCATTTGCTAGAATTCTACTTGCATTCTGAAGTCTGTACCCAATCCTTCCATTAATTGGCAAATTTCAATGCTTCCCAGAGTCTCCTCATTCTACAGATATCCTCCGATCAGCAAGGTTAGAGAACCGCAGCATCGTGCTCTCGTTCTCAGATCTGTTGCCCTCATCATTTCTAATCTTACCATTCTGAGTCCTTTCTGTTTGATTCCAGTGGCAGGTACTTTGCTGCTCTCTTCTCGCATAAGTACTGCTTATGTTGGCACGAGGTCTCACACAGCCTTCATCTTTATCCCTCTGGGCCCCAGTCACACCTCATTCCGCACAGTTGTGGCATATTTCAATCTACCAATGTATGACTTCTGCAGTACCTTCACTTTTTGAAAGTGGCAAGTACGTATGCTTTTATAGAAATCTGATAATCACCATCACTCTATCTTCTCCTTCATTAAACTAACAAGAATGTTATTAATCTTTTCAGAAGCACTCATTTACTATTGTCAAAAGTATATTTGGACTGAGGTCTTTAAAAATAGGTTGTTACTAATTTAAATCAATTTTGTATAACTTGTTCCTTCAGGTCCAGATGGTTATCAGGCCAAGTGAAAAACCATGTACTGAGAAAGAATCATATCTTTTCTTTATGAACTACTGGCAATTCTCTCTGTATTCCTCTGGGTGGCATAACAATCCTACACTACATGTAGAAACTGTAATAACTGCAGTAGTTCTATTACCTCATTCAAAGCCACAATCACAGTTGCTGGAGGTCAACAAAGGCTGGCCCTATAGAGATAATTCAACACAATTTCCTTAGACATAACATGCTTATTGTTTTTAGCTTGAAAATTATATCTTGGGAAATCATTGCATTTGATGTTTTAATTTCTATCTTATGTTAATCATTTATAATTAAAGAATACAAACACAAATATTTGAATCAAAAGGAATCTTCAAGTTTTGTATCTTAAAGAAACTAATAGTAAGGATTAAAAGAGACATGAAAGGCAATGAGAAAAAAAATCATGACAAAGGTAGGCTTAAGTGAATCTCGCCTGTGTTTGAATATGAAATCATGAAAATGTGATTTCACAGTGTTGGAAAAATGGGTACTTGGGAAATCAGAGAATTGAATCAAATTTTATAACTTTATGGAACTGAATTACTTGTCACTGTGAACTAGTACATTAATTAGAACCCTGGTCTCAGAAAGCTAAGAAGCTTCAACTTAGGAAGAAAAATTGTTTAGTGGACAGTTTGACATCAAGATAATCTAATAACAAACATGTAACTGGATCCTAGAAAGAATTAAGAAGTAATATGATTATGCCTTACTATCCTGACATCTCTGACATCTCTCCATTTGTCCACTCTTTACTTCTTCCTGTAGGTAGAATAATGTTATCTGTCTCTCTGTATTCCTTACTCTAAATTTTTGGTAATTCAACACAATTTATGATCACTACCTTTAGAGAAGATCTTTTTTAGTGTAAGAATCATGGACTAGACTAGCATTGCAACAAAAACTACCATTTTAAGTGGTTATTTTCTGAATCTCTCTCTCTCTCTCTCTCTCTCTCTCTCTCTCTCTCTCTCTCTTTCTCTCTCTCTCC